>VZTV01025828.1:22363-36258 GCA_013400875.1 Anhinga rufa
TGTGCGGGATGCGGGAGGTGCCGTGCCTCCATCGCTGCCAATCAAACTTGTTTTTCTCTCTCTCCGCCTGCACTTCCCGCGCCGCGCACCGGGGGCGCTGCCGCCGCCCGCACAACGGGGCCCCGGTTACCGGCCGCCGCCGCCGCCGCGGGGACCCCCTGCCGCGGGCACTAGCGCTGCCCCTCTCCCTTCGAGAACCGGGGCGGGGGGCCGGGCCAGAGGCGCCCGCCGCGGCCGCTCACCCCGCGAGCATCACCGGCGGAGCCGTGGCCTGGCCTCACAGAGGGATGGAGCCCCGGGGGGCGGAGGGGTTCGCGCCGTGGAGTCTTGCCCGACCGGGCGGGGGGTGAGGCCAGGCCCCTCGGCCCCTCTCCCGGCGGTGCCCGGGCTTGCCGCTGGTGGCAGGGTGCAGGACCGGCTGGGCTCCTCCATCCTCCTGCCTGCTTTACATGCAAACCGCTGCTCGGCGATTGGCTGGCTGGGCAGCGCCTGCCCAGGCAGGGAGGGGGTGAGGCTGGTGGTGGGTACAGGGTAGGGGTGCCTAATTGGGGTTCAGGGGGCTTGGACATACGAAAGCCCCCCCCAGGGAGGGAGGCAATGCTCCCATCACCCAGGGCTACAAGTGGGTGCAGGGGAGGAGGAGAAGGGTTATGGATGGGAAGAGTGAGAAAGGCGGCACCGGGGGCAACGCTAGAGGCTGGGGAGGCAAGTCCCGGGGGGGACCTGGCTGGTGGTGCTGGCAGGAGAGACCCTAGGCTGAGCCAGTGCCGTGGAGAGCAGGCAGGAGAGCCCGGCTGGGGGACGAGGGCTGAGGCGGGTGGCTGCCCTGCACCTTCCTTCATCCTCCCAATCCATGTCTGCCTGGTCACTCACTCCATCATCACCTGGGCAAGCAGAACAAGGAGAGCTGGCGGCCCCAGAGGCTGAGCTGTGGGCTGCTCACACAGCACCCCCCTGGGGATCACCTTCCCCCAGGGGGAGAGGAAGGGCCCCTGGCTCCTCCACCTGTGCCCACCAGAAGGAGAAGGCTGTAGCCCCATGGGCATCCTCAGGGCAGCTCATTTCCCCGAGCAGAGGGACTTTGTGAGGGACTTCTGCAGGTCACTTCCAGTTTGCACCTTCTCCCATGGGACAGAGAAACTGGTGCTCTTCATCCCTCCCGATTTTAATTTGGGGTTTGGGTTTTTTTGGACTCGTTTGGCTGAAAGCGAAGAGGAAGCTCCAGATGGTAGCAAGTGAATCTCTTGACACCTGAGCCATGGTGTGTTCGTCAGAAGTGCAGGGTGGTGGAAAACTGCCGGAGCTGCTTCTTGCGCTGCCTGTGCCGGTGCAACTGCTCTGTGCTGCTGTGTGGCTCAGCCCCGCTCTGCTTCCCCCTCACGCCAGGGTGCTCTGCTCCATGCCCGGTGGCTTTGCCATCTCCACTGGTGCTGCCTTGACGTTCTGGGTCGCCTCGTGGCAGCATGCTGAGCTGCTACAGAAATGAAGGCCTGATTAGCTCTCTGATTGGCAAGACAGCCTCTGGCAAGGCGAGGTGCACAGGACATTGGGGTTCCTGGTCAGGGCTCCGAGGGCTGTGCATATGTCTTGGCTGGCAGTGACAACCTGGGGTTATGGTGGACCAGGGGCTGGTTTGCAGATGTGTTCCTGGTTTGCTGCTGTGCCACTGTGGTTGCTGTGCCCTGGTCAGTAGCCTTTGGGTGACTGTACCAGAGAGACAGGTGGGAGGAAGATGACAGTAGTGTCAGCGGAGCCAGTTGCTCCCAGGGGAGATTTCAGTTTGAGCCCAGGATGGGAGGTGCGCCTTCTGCATCTGGGGGTGCTGCCTGGGCTCCTGCAAGTTAGCAGGAGCTGTGACTTTCTGTGTGACAAGGGTTAGCACCTGCTGCACCCATGCCGCGGGTGCAGACCCCACTGTCAGGTGGGAGATGTGGGAACAGGGCTGTTGGGGTGCAGCAGCTGCCCAGGCGTCTTTTGCACATCCCTGCCCTCTGTTTCCACCCTCTTGGGAGGAACTGGGGTGGTGTGGCTCGGGGCTGTGCTTGGCTGGGGCACCAGCACAGGGCTGAGGCAGGTGCTGCTGGCGATGTATGGACCCCCTCGCTGAGTTGCCTGTTTGTGTTTTCACCAGTGGGTGCATCCAGTGCCAGCTGTACCATGTACCTCTGTGCTGCGGGACCTGCTCCCACGCTGTCCCCTTGGGCAGCGCATGGGGACACCTCTGAGCCCCGCTGTGTGCTCCCGACTGCGTGGCAGGTGCCAGGACATTGCTTGCCCCTTGGCTTGCCAGGGCAGGAGCCTGGGAGCAGCTCAGACGGCTCCATGGCTCTCCCCCCATCCCAGTACTGGGTGGGAAGGCTTGGTGCTGATGGTGCAGGGGCCTGGTGGGAAGGCTGATGGGTTGCTCCATTTTGGGAGGTCTTTCATCTGTCATGTTTCTCCTGTTCCAGCCTTGCATTTGCCTCTAAGACTGCAAGGAAACATCACTCCTAGTTTGCCCTTTGCTTCCGCTCACCAGGCAATGCCTTCTAGGCAGAGACCAACCTGTGTTTCTTGCAGCCTGTCCTCCAGCTAGCAGTGGCCCTGCCGGGCAGTGCTGTGCCCAGCTCCCTGACCCAAGCCCTTTGTGGTGGCTTCTGGCCTGATGGTATCTCCCTGGGAGCACCAAGCTGGGAGAGGGGATCCCAGCCCCTTGCAGAGCCCACGGGGCTGGGAGCCCTGGGGTGGGCTGCTGTAGCGGGAGCTGTTCTGGGGAGAGCTAAGTAGAGTGCGTTCCCCACAGGTAGTGAAGATGTCTGGCAGCGACCCCGAGCGCCCCCAGTTCTTCTTCGTGAAGGTGCTGGCGAGCCGGGGGCGGCTGGAGGCAGTGACCCAGCAGATGGGCTACCACCCGCAGTACCTCGACAGCTTCCTCAAGATGCAGCACTACCTGATGCACATGGATGGCCCGCTGCCCTTTGACTGCCGGCACTACATTGCCATCATGGTGAGCCCCACTGGGAGCTGCTGGAGGGGACAGGGGTCTCTGCTCAGCCCCACTCCGCAAGGCTCCCTGCTCTCCCTCCACTAGACAGGCTGCACCACAGGCTTCTCTGCAGAGGCCAAAATCATGGTGTCCTGGAGGATGGGCGAGAGGTGGGCGCAGGGTCCGAGGATGCCTATCCCACCAGCACGGTGCAGAGATGCTGACGTGCTGCTCTTGCAGGCAGCTGCCCGGCACCAGTGCCGGTACCTGGTGAACCTGCACATGCTGCAGTTCCTGCGGGCTGGGGGAGATCCCCAATGGCTGCGAGGCCTTGACTTCATCCCCCCCAAACTCCGCAACCTCAATGAGATCAACAAGATCCTGGCACACCGGCCATGGCTCATCACCAAGGAGCACATTGAGGTATAGTTGGGGGGCTATCAGCCAGGGACCAGGGCAGCGGTGGGGACAGCAGCATCCCCAGGGGGTGCTGATACCCTGCCCATCTGCCTGCATCGCATCGCTGGTCTGTCCGTGTCCTGCAGAAGCTGCTGAAAATCAGTGAGTGGAGCTGGTCGCTGGCAGAGCTCGTGCATGCTGTTGTCCTCCTGGCACACTGCCACGCGCTTGCCAGCTTTGTCTTCGGCTGTGGCTGCGAGCAGGACGAGGGGCCAGGGGGCAGAGGCTCGCTGAAGTCCTTGTCGCCTGGGAACCAGTGCTTCTGTGAAGCCACTGCTGGTAACGGCTGCAGCCAGGAGCTGCTGCGCATCAACCGCAAGCGGGTGAGCCCCTGAGCGTGGGTCCATGGGGAGACGGGGGGTGTGTTCAGGACTGCTGCCCTCACCCCCAAGTCTGTGTCTGTGCAGTCCCTGGACTCCTGCATGGAGTTGGATTCCCTTCGGGAACGCATGCAGCGGATCCACATAGAGACCGAGGGTAGAGAGGACGCAAGGCTGCTGCAGCAGGACCGAGAGGAAGGTGAGGGGCAGGAAGCAGAGGTGGGTGTGCAGGATGGGAGCTTGTATGACATACCTGGATGTTGCTTCTCCCTGTCTATACTTTTATTTTCTGTGATGTATTGTTCAGAGAGGGGCTCCTGGGATGCTGGGGGGGAGGGGGAAGAAGGTAGTGGTGCTTCCCAAAGACACACAGCAAGGCCCAGCCTTTGGCATCTGCTGTAGCTGAGAGCAGGGCAGCTGAGCATCGCTCTGACCCATCTGTGGGGCTCTCCCCTCTCACAGATACGGATGGGGAAATCACCGGTGCCACCAATCTTGCATGCTACATGCAGGACCCTGACTTTGGATACCAGGACTTTGCCCGGCGCGACGAGGATCAGACGCAGGTATTCAGAGTCCAGGTAAGGTTCCTGGTCTCTTGGTGGGCTGCTGCCACCTCTCCTCTCCGCTCCTGGTGGGGAGCAGATGGTCATGGGGGTGCCCATGCAGCCCAGAACTGGTGCAGCTGCCTTTGCAAAAATGCCTGAGCAGGGAAGCTCAGCTCTGAGGCGACCTGCCCCACCAGGGTTGGGGAGAGAGAGGTGACCAGTGACTTTTGTCCCCAAGGGCTGTAAATTTCTTCACATCGCTCTCAGGAGGCAAGGGTCAAAATCATTCATAAGATAGCCTGGTGAGGGATGTTGTGGTTTGTGGCAGAGCTGCCCCCAGAGAAACCTATTGAATTCTGCTGCATCCCGAGGTCTCCAGCCCTTCATCCTGGGAACATGCCCTGGGCTCCTTTTTGCAGTTGCGAAAGCCCCTTGCTGTGCTCAACAGGATTACTCCTGGGAAGATCATGGCTTCTCACTGGTCAACCGGCTCTACTCTGACATCGGGCATCTCCTGGATGAGAAGTTTCGGATGGTGGATGGTCTGCAAAGCAGTGCAATGGCCAAGCGGCAGGGCTGTGAACCCTCTGTCTTCAAGCGGGGCATCTGGAACTATATCCACTGCATGTTTGGCATTAGGTAGGGAAACCAACCTTGAGGTCCAAGGGAGAAAACTGAGCTAACCCAGGCGGTAGGAGGGTAGGGCACTCAGGCTGTCTTGCAGATGGGCTTGCAAAAGAGATGGAGGTGCATCGCCTGCCTGGATGTTGGGCTAGGCAGGGAAGAGATGCTTAGCTTCTCTGGCTAGGGCAAGGCACTCCGGGGATGGGGCTTCAGTGCCTGGTGGCTGCTGTTGTGTGTCCCCCTGCCCCACGGCTGTGCTGTGCCCTGGGCAGACCACAGGTGAGGTGCTCCACAGGGACATGGCACTGGCTGCAACTCGCCCCTGTGCTCCCCACAGGTACGACGACTATGACTACGCAGAAGTGAATCAGCTCCTGGAGCGAATGCTCAAAGTTTACATTAAAACTGTAACCTGCTACCCAGAGAAGACAAACTCAGAAATGTTTGACAGGTTCTGGAAGCAGTTCAAGCACAGTGAAAAGGTGGGACAGCCAGCCCCTGGCTCTGACTGGCGTGGTGCAGCCAGGAGTGGGCAGCGGCTGCAGGCTGGGGTGCTTAGAGGGATGTACAGGAAACCTTTGAGCAACCAAACCAGTTTGAGGCAGGTTGGGGGGAAACAAAAACTGGCTATCTGTAAGGAGTTGGGCCTTGCGTGGTGTGGGGCTGCCTGCAGTGTGATGAGCAAAGGGGCTACCAGCAGCATGGGGATCTCCAAGGCCATTACCCCATCAGTGAGTGCCTCCAGGCGAGCCCTCAGTCCAGCCCTAACTCGCAGGAGCAGCTGCTGTGGGCCGCAGGGACCATGCCAGCACCAGCCCAGCATGCTGGTGCCATGTGCGGTGGGGCCTCCCCAGCACATGGCTCTGGGAGGCAGCCATAGCTTGCAGGGCTGGGAGGAGGGGGAAAAGGCAGCTGCCTGTGTTGGAAAAATTGGTGGCATTTTGTCCCATGCCAAAAGACTCACTAGCCTGGGTAGGTGCTTGCTTGCACTACTGCCTGCAGCACACTGCAGCTGTCTGAATCTCTCTTCCCTTCTCCCTTAGGTCCACGTGAACCTGCTCATCCTGGAAGCCCGAATGCAGGCAGAGCTGTTGTACGCGTTGCAGGCCATCACCCAGTACATGATCTCCTAGACAGTGGGGAGCTGTGCTGCAGCAGGGCCGGGCAGCATCCTCTACCTGAACTCATGCGTGACCTGTCATGCTGGGACGGATGGCAAGGGATTACTCAATTTAGTTTACTTGACTGTCTTGTTCCTTCCCCACCCCCTCCCCCTTGTGGGGTTCACTGAGTGGCCCCGTTACGTGCAATTACCAAACTGTGAGGCAAGTCCATGCTGCTGAGATGTCAGTGTGATGCGGGAGACTTGAACATGTCCAAGGAAGACTGCCAAAGAAATGGGGGGAGAGGGAGGTGGGAGGGGACTGGGGCCAGTTTAGAGGGGTGCCCCCCTTGCCCAGGCACTGGGGGAGCCTGAGCTGCCACAGGGAGGGCAGAGGGGAGAGCTGGTTTCCTTCCCTGTGCTGCGGCGGCTGCCCTGCTTGCAAGCCACCCTTTGGTGCCTGGCCTTGTTGGAGTGACGCATCTTGCTTGGGAACAGTGTGGGCAGCTTGCAGGTGCATCGCAATGTCCTGAGTTGCATGGTCAGGCAGGGAGGAGCACTGGCTCTGAGTGAAGGCCCTTCCCCAGCCCAGGATGGGAAGAGGATGCACTTGCTGCCCACATGTCCTGCCCTTCAGGTCTATGTGCCAAACCCCTCTGGGATGGACAAACAATGACCCAGGTGAACTCCAAACTGTGAAGCTCTTTTGCTGACAGGGTGCCCTAGTGCTCTGCTTTCTCTGACAGTGGGGTGAGAAGGTCTCTGACAGTGTTCAGGCTGTGGAGGTTTCTGCAGGGGACTTAAGACAGTCCTCAGGGAGCTTGCCCCGAAGCCCCTCTACCTCCCTTCAGCAGAGGGATAGGAAAAACAAGGGAGGCTTCCTGAGTTAAAGCGGCTTGTATCTTCTTACCACCGTGAGAGGGCTGAGGTCCTGTGCCCAGTCACTTGCTTCTTAGCAGCATGGTGGAGGAGCCTGCGGTGGGCACAGGTGAGCTACAAGAAGCTTCTCCTTGAACTTGGGCTGGGGGGGACTCCCTGGGCTGTCCCATTTGAACAGAGGCAGCCCATGCACCAGCCTTGCCCTCTGCCTAGCGGGCAGGAGCATGCACCACTGCCCCCCTTGTCCCAGGGCTGTTCCCTGCCCGTGCTGCAGCCCCTGGCTGGGGAGGTACGAGGGATCCAGTGCAGGCTCCTGAGAGCAGCCACGAAAGGGGAATGAGGCACCTGTGGTGAGTGAGAGCCTGAAGCAAGGGCAGCTGTCAAGTCAGCCCAGTGCACGCTGCTTCAGTCGACCTGTTTACTGCATAAATGTATGGGGAGAAAACCTTGTGTATGGAAGCTACAGAAAAAGCCTATTTTTGCTATAAATATATTATGTTTGACATGGATGCATGCTTTATTTCTGCCAGATGTTGGGAAGGGGATCCAAACTTACACAGCTGCTCTGAAGGCAGGACAGCAGCACCTGGCTGACCACAGCCCTGAGGTGGCTCCAGCTCCAGGGAAGCCCACGTTCCCAGCCACAGCAGGGTCCTGCACCAACAGCTCTGGTCCAGGGCCAGCAGCTGGTCGCTGAGGCTGGACCCATCCTGTTCAGCTCAGCTGTGTCCTCTTCCCATCTGAGATGAGTGACTCCGGCAGCATTGCATGTTCAATAGAAAAAGAGGGAAGGTTTTCAAGGGGCTTTGGTGTTCTGGCAAGGAGGAGGGTGCTGGAGGAAGGAGCTGGCTTTTCCCCTGACAGGTACCTGGGCAAAGGTGGGTGAGGTGCAGGTCCCGCTTCTGCGGCTGAGCAAGAAGCATTTTGCTCGCACTCAAAAGCAGGTGCTCAGTGAGCAAGGCCGGAAATGAGGACCAGCTCTTTCTCCAGCCACACTGCAGGTGCCCTCCCTGCAGCACAGGCTGGAGGAACCTGCACTGGGTCTGGGCTAGCTTGTACTGGGCCAAGCTGGTGCCCAGGCAGTAAAATGCCAGGACAACTGGTGCTGGGCAGTACTGGCTGAGTCAGTACTGGTGCCAGGATGATAGGTGCTGGGACAGCTGCCACCAGGCTTCGCTCAACAATACTGGGACAGACACTGCTGTACTATCATTGAGCCCCAGTGAGGGCTGGGCACAGACTGGGCAGCTGGGTGTCCTACTGTCGGGCACAGCGGTCTGATTAACTGTGGCAGCCTGGCTGCCTGCCAGCCGTTTTGCCAGCCTTTCCCCTGCCCCTGCGAAAGCAGCTCTGTCTCCTGCAGGGCTGGGATGAGCTGCAGGAGCCAGTTCTCTGCAGGGCTCACTGCTCCTGAAGTAAGCAGCACACCTGCAGCTCCCAGCGTGCTCTCAGCAGCAGCATCCTCACCACCCACCATCACCCCATGCTGCTGGGGAGAGAGAAGGGAGAAGGCAGCAACAGCATGGTGCTGGCTGGGGACGAAGGGCTGCCTGTCCCCAGGAGACGTGAAGCAGGTTCCCTTTTGCCCCTGTCTCTCTCCACTTGTGCACAGAGCTGGCCTTGCAGGAGCTGGGGCAGCTGCTGCTTGCTCCCACTTGCAGAACAAGCACCAGTCGCAGCAGAAAGACGAAGGGCTTCATGGTCTATCAACCCTGACCAGAAATGAGCACAGATGCGGGCAAGGCCAGGGGAGACTGCCAGCCTCAGCTAACCAACACGAAGAAAACATCCCCATATGATCTCAGAGCTAGAAAGCAAAAGATGAGGCAACCATCTACTCCCATCCCTGCAGAACCAGCAAAGCATGGTCTTTAGGTCTTGTAGCAGATAACTCAAGTATGGGGGATTGTGTCACTGGAGAAGCCTGTAAGGGTCTTGTTGACCAGATGCTTCAGGGCAGTTCTACACCCACACCAGCAACTACAGCTTAGCTTTTGAAACCCATGAGCTGGTCCTTCACCTTGTCAATGCCTCCTGCTCCTTTCCTGTGCCTGGCCAGGCTGTGAAGCTGTTGCACTCACCGAGGCCAAACTTTAGGCTTCCTGGGAAGGGCAGTGCAGACAATACACCATGTGAGGTATGCGGATGACTCTAAGCCACGTGGCATGCCACGAGTCTGGCAACTTCAATGCTTGAGACCCTGCCCTGGTGGCCCCTGCACCCTTCATCTGCTCAGACTAGGATATTCCTCTCTATTGTTCTGCAGCTGGAAGGAGAGTTGCCAGAGCCTGGGGTGCCTCTCCTCTGCAGAAACCCTCCACGATGTCCAGCACACCCACATGGGAGCCAGGTCACTGTGACCTTACCTGGAATTACTGAGGGGAGGATGCAGGCATACATCCAAAGTGGCCACCGAATTCCTTGCAACAGTCTGTAGCGTGTAGTCTGAAAGGTGTGCTGGCAGGCACAGGCAGGACTGCTTTTCTAACTGCTGAGCTGCCCCCAAGATGTGTGATGGGAGGAACGGTACGTCCTAGCCTGCAGAGAACAGCAAGCTGTGCTGCAGCAATGATTACTGTCACAGCTCCTACAACCCACCCATTAAAAGCCAGGCCTATGGCTGCTGATCTTACCATAGCAGTGGAGAGGCAAAAATTAATACATGGGAGCTGGGGACAGGCTGTCCTGCCAGGACTGCTCTGGAGCAGGCAGTGTGCACCCCACCATCTTGCCATTCCCCAGCCTGCCTTCCCCACACACCAGCTACTCCACCACAAAAGCCCCATGAAGTAGGGCAACAGGCTTCCCTACTATGCTTTCACATGTGGTCCCATCGCTGGTGGCACAGAAGTGTTCATCAGCCAGCAAGCATCTAGGGCAAAGCAGCTTTCTGGCCAGAAACTAAGCTGAGCAGAAAAGCTGGTGAAGTTTTTGCACTGGCTTCAGGTACTGCTGCTCTACAGGCAACTATTCCATAGGCCAAAATGCTTATGGTGACAACTCAGGTGAGCTATAAGGTCTCCAAGACTGCAGGAAAGGCTGACCTACTGTAGACAAGGTGCACTGAACCCACATAGCTGTTAGGACAGAACACAGCAGGACACTGGGTGACTGCTGTCATGCATCAAAAGTGACCCTGAGCCAAGGCATCCAGGTCCCAGCCTAATATCTATTCTGTGCTTTGCACTCCTTGGCCAATGCTTAAATCAGCATAAAAAGTGTTAACAGCTACTGGGGGGAATGCATTGTCCCCTGTTCTATGTTAAGTTTTGAATGCATCCACTCTGATCCTATCAACAACTGCAAAATCCACCCTTGGTATTTTGTTTCTCCAACAGCACCTACCATTATGTGCTTGCAGCAAGCCCTAAGTGCCCAAGCAACAGATGAGGGACAGTTCCCCTAAGGACCTCCTCCTAATCCCTCATTTTTGGGGATGGCTTAAATCTGGAAGCCTTAAGATCTCTTCCAAAGTTATTTGCATTAACTGTTTTAACACTATTATTTTTCAATGGTATTCTTTACCAGATATTATTGAATATTGAGTATCCAAGGTTTTGAATGCAAGTTTTTTGGCTGTACACATACTGTGCAACTTCATGAATAAGACTTTCTCCTCAGTAGTTTTAAAAACATTCCCGACTTGCTTTCCATGTCTAACCAGGCCAGTGGAATCTGTCCTCTACATCCCTTCCTCCATTTCTGAATGATCTCCTTACCAGCCTCCCCTCCAAAGCAATGTGATGGAGGCTCTGAACCCATCTCATCTTCTGGAAGACCTCTTCTGAGCTGTGGTGCACAGAGCACCCCCAGGGCAGATGGGGACAGCACATTCTCCAGCTGCATCCCAGCTGTGAGAAGGCAGACCTGCTGGAATGACACACTGTTTTGATTCAAGGGCTCCACCATGTTTCTTGCAAGCTGCTTCACTGGCTCAGATAGTATCTGCATTCCGGCTTGCTTTATGGCATGGAAGGACCCCTTAAGCCTCCTCCTGCCCAGAGAGGCTTCTTACCACTTACACACCTCTAAGCAGTCCCAAGGAATGACCAGCTCCCGGCTTCCACTCTGACATTCACATCCCCTTTGATGGGCAGCTCCAAGCCCTTATCTTCTAATATCAAAAATGCTCCCCAGCTGTAGTAACCTTCCTTTTTCTGATGGAGGATTTGGGGTATGCAAGCAAAGATAAAAGGTCACTCATATGCTAATCTGTCCTAATTAAGTGTCAACATCTGCTTGTGGATGGGGTGGCTGAAAGAAGAGAGCAAATCCATCTCTCTATTCCTAGAGGTAACTGGTAGAGATGCTGACACTCAAAGATGTTTGAATGTAGCTATATAAAATGAACAAATTCATCTTCTGCACTCAGGTCTCGAGTGGCAAGGAATGAAGGGGCTAGGATGACTCTATACTAGTCCTGCAGAAATTAAAGCTCCCCAGGGTCAGTTTTAGGGCTTGCCAACCCCATGGGTCCCCACGCACTGGCAACAAGTTGTAACAAGGGGCTCTACACACCGCAGAGCACACTGCAACCCTTCCACCTCTGGCCAGGTAAGGGGCATTTCACCAAGGGGTTGCCCTAACAGGTGAGGAGGGCAGAGGAAAGAAGCCCCGGGCAAGTCAAAAATAACCAGTCCTCACCAGGGAAACAGAACAAACTGCATGAGACACAGAGCAGAGGATTACAGGGTTTTATTTGTCAAACATTCCCCCCTAGTCTAGCACATTCTACAGTCTTGCTAGCACAGATGGTAACAAAGAGCCTGTAATGGTTCAGAAGTTACACTGCTAGAGAGAGCAAACAAAAGCAGAGATTTATTATGTAAAAAAAATTTCTTGTGAGAAATGGTTGAAAATGTGCAGAGGGCATGGGTAGAAACTATGTCAGCTAGTGGTGCCTGTCCTGCGTGCAGCAGACATCTGTGCTAGCAATGCAGAAACCCTTCCTGGGATTACACCAGGTGAAGACTCCGCTGTGCTGGAAGCATCATTTCACAGAACCATCCCCATTGCCTTATGAAGAAGGCTCCTTTCAGGAGAAGTGACCCATCTTATATGTAGCCAAACCTCTTCAAGACACCTTGGGGAGCACCACAGAGTAGCACCACAGCATCAGCTGTGAACATCCCTTCTACCACACACCATAACACTGCCTTAGCCAGAGAACCATAAATGCAACACCATCAGCTCTTTCACCTTCAGCTTCTACTGCCTCTTCTCCCTGCTTTACACCACAATATTGGATGTGATTTGGATACCATCAGAGATTGTTTTCCATCGACTACAAACATATTGGCATGCAGGGAGAGAAATTATGGCTACTGAAGAGAGGGGATCCCTTTCTTGAAGGGTGAGCAACTGTGATGATGGATTACCACATGCTACCAAGCTATCACATGGACAGATCTTTCAGGCTACAGGAGTCACCTCTTGCTTGCTTTTCCCCACATTAATTAGAACATGTTTTTCATTAGACATGTGACTGAGGCAAACCCTAAGCTATCCCTGTTCATGCTCATGTCCCAAAGTTGATTGATTTGTTGTGGGTTTTTTGATAATGGATCCAAACTTGCACATTATTTTGGTGACAGTCCAGTACACCACTCCCAAGGCACTCCTACCCGTATCACCAGACACAGGTTTCTCATTGCTGGAGCAAGGCTAGCCCTGAAGCATTTGAATGTGGCTATACATAAGCAACAAAGTAAGAAAATTAACAAATGATGATCTATGTAAAAGCTTTCTAGGCATTTCCTTTGGAAAAGCTGATTAGTGCTACTTGCCTCTAGTATGAGCCTTGTTTATGAATACGACCAAGCTCTGGAACGCTCCCACTGCTTTCATTCCTCTCACTTACCAGGATGACTTGACTGCTGTTTTTAAAGCAGCACAGGGTAGGGGATGACATGTTTTTAGACACACCAACAAGGAAAATTAAGGGCTCCAATAAGCTTTCAATATTCCAAGCTCTCACAGGAAGCTGGGAATATAGTAACATATGCTTAAGTTATAAAGAAGGCTCAGGCAATTTGCTAAACCCAGGTGTAAATAAAAGCAAGAAGTTTGCCTCCTACTAGGCTCCACAGGCCTAGTTACCTGAATCCTTCACAGCCCAGAGCTGCATGGTGGCTTCATGCTGTGAAAAATGGCATTTGATCCTCTGGAGATGAAGAAACTTGTTACCCAAGCTCAGTGAGGACAAGGAAAATGCACAGAGGACAATGTAAGGCTTCACGCCAAGAATTCCCTGCCCACTCCCCTCAGGCACTTATCCAGGAGCATCACTCCCCATGTCACTGGCCCCTTCCCTTCCCACTCAGCTCACAGCTGCTCTCAAAATACCAGCCCAATCCTTCATTAGAGCAAAAACTAGCCCACAAGTATGGGGCCTGCAGTGGTAATGCAGAACAAATATCCACCAAGACACTATCCTGAATCCAGCAGCAGTCAGTAGCAAACATTTTGGGCAAGAATACAAAAAACTGAACAAGTATTGAGGAACTCCCTGCCAGGTATGGCCTTTCAGCAAGCAGCAGTTTAGGAACTTCAAAGTCTCCTGTGTCCTACGAAGAAATATGCCAGGCTAGAAAAACTCAAGGTTTATGAAAATAAGTTATTTGAGAAGGGACTGAAGAACTCCCAAATTCCCTGCATCCCTGCCCTCCATGCTCATGATCCAAGCTATCCTGCTACACATACAAACAAGAAGCTAAGTTGCCTTCCTGAGCCTGCAATGTTATATTCATGGTTTATTGAGCACTCCTGGAACACCATTAGTCTTCCAAACACCATCCTCAGCACTAGCATGCTCTCAGGCTTCTTCTTTAACCACTGCAAGCTCCTGTGTTGAGGAGACTGAGAGCACCTGCACAGACTACCACAAGACAGAGACGTCATTGTCAGCACAGTGGTACAGCGGGACTCCAGTCAGAGGTGCTCCCATCTCCAGTGCTGTCCTCAGGATAGGCCATTCCCCAGGAGTCTGGCCTGGGTGT
>VZTV01025837.1:4498-21657 GCA_013400875.1 Anhinga rufa
AAATAAAAAATGATGTTTTTCCTTCCTGCTGAAGATGAATATGGCCTGAAGATCCAAACCAACTTTGCAAAGCTGGTAAGAACACTTCCCAGCACATGCATCAAACATTTGCTCATCTCTCCGTGCTGCGGTAATGAAACTTGTGATACTTAGCTTGAAACACCGCATAAACCCCTCGCTTTAATCCCAGTTTAAATACAATTTGTAAAGTGCTTGTAAAAATCTGTGAGATCTCCTAAACCGCTCCTTGTTTTCAAGAAAGCACGTTAAAGTCTTTTGTGTGCATTTGAGAACATAATCTCCTCCTGAAGCTGTTTTCATGGTAGCGCCATTATCCAGAAATCCTATCGTGGGGTTGCCCACGCGGGCAGCAGGATCGTTCTGTGCGGTGCCAGCAGTGGGTTCGTGCTCTTGTGCCAAAGGATTTCCCCAGTTTTATGGGTTTAACGTACGTTGCAGAGTCGTGGCACCTGTGAGACTTGCTGCTGTGATGCGAAATAAATTCAGTAAGAATAAAAGAAACCTTAGCTTTGTAAGCGCTGTGTGCGTGAGATGGTCTGAGTTTCTTTAATGGCCTTATGGGTGCTTTAGTTTTCCTTTTAGGGTTCTGGTCAGTCAGCCTGGGTTTTCTGAAGCACTTGGCTAAATGCAGAGTGTGCTCCCTGCTTGCTCCTGAGCCTGGTCCTCGGGAGGACCGGGCTCCTACGAGGCAGAGCATCGCTGTTCTTGGAAAGGCCTTCTCTTCCTCTGTCACCTCGTGGCATCTCAAGAGGATCAAGAATCTGTAGGTCTTTATGGAGGATCTCAGTTCTTCATGTCTGCGTGCATCAGCTTCCTTCTCTCTGACAGTGGCCCTCCTGGCAGCTGATGCTCTAGCAGGTCAGGGCATGGGTACTCAAGCTGGGTAACCTGCTTATGGCCTTCCGCAGGAGATGGAGTCTTCCGAGCACCCATCTCCCTTTCCCCTGTTCCACAGCCCATCCCTACCCCCCCATCATTCCTTAATACCACTCTTCTTTGAACATCGTAAGTCCTAAGAGGCATCCAGGACTTCCTACCTGACAGCTGAATCCCGTCGATGCAGGGGCTTTACCCGTAATTTGAAAATCAGCTGTTTCAAATTCAACAGTTCAAGAATTGAAGCATGCTAATTAAGCCGTCTGTTGTGGTTACTCTTCTCCTGCCTTGCAGTTGTTTCTCGATCAGAAAATGGCAGGTTTATCTAGGGTAACTCCGCTTGCTACGAACTGCTCACACGATTTATGGTTTGAGATCTCAATTGTTCCTCAAAAGTGAAACATAATCACGGTGGCTCAGAGAAAATGGGTTAAAAATAATTATTTACCAACAAAGTTCCCAGTTTCTTTAATAGCTGAAACTCATAACTGGTCATGCTGTCATTATAGATATGAGCATTTCAAGGGATTTAAGTAGTTTCTCTCTGCACGGCAGCCTCGGCCGTGGCCTCCTCCCTGTAGATCCCCTGTTTAACCCCCACAAATTAAGGATGGCTCGGGAGGAGGTAAGCGTTGATAACCTCATTCCCCGCAGTATGAGCAGGCGCGGGATGCGTCCGGGTACCTGAGGTCATTCCCCACCACCCAGCCCTGGGGAGCAATCCTATCCGCGTAAACACAACTGACTTCTTCCATCACCTCCTTGCCTTGATATTTCCTTCTTGTACCGCGCTGGCTTCTGGAAGGTGCTGCACGGTGGTGGAAGTGGGCTGAGGAGCATCAACGTGCCGGAGACACTATCGTCACAACAGTGTGGCCCCAGCTCTCTGTTCCCCGGTAGCGAAGGCTAAACCTTGAACTGGGAGCCTCTGCTGTTGGAAAGGGGTTTTGGAATTCCTGTCTTGGAACATATATAGATGCTGGTGTAGTTGTAGGCTGGAGTTTGGAGTTGTCATCAGCGCTATTTTGGCCTATCAACAAGGTTACTTCAGGCAATCTTAGGTAGGATGTCGAATAAAGTATGGTACGTTGTCTTGCCCACGTTAGGACGCGATAACGAGAGGTGCTTAGAGTTCTAAGCGTCCCAAGATTTTCCAGCTTTGAGCTGCTCCCAGGCCCTCTGCACCTGGCGAGGTCTGACCCTGCTAGTAGCAACGGGGAGTCCTAAAAGGTGATTCCATTGAAAGCCAGTGGTTGTGGGATCGAGCACTACGCGAAGGTCCCATGGCAGATGGGAGACTTAAAGAGGCTGGACTGGTGAGTCCTGGTCTAAAGAAGTTCCTCTTTCATTTTGTGCTCGAGGGCCTTAATAAGTCTCCCTTTTCTCTTGCAGGGGAAGGTGGCGCAGACGGCTTGCATGTCGGCGTGCAAACACCTCTCCACCTCGCTGATGCAGCTGCTGCTGGAAGCCGAAGTGCGGCAGCTGACGCTGGGCGCCTTGCAGCAGTTCAACCTGGACGTGGAGGAGTGCGAACGTAAGACGCAAAATCATCTCGTTTTCCATGTCTCGCTTTGCCCGTTTGTGTGTCGGGACCTGAGCCAGGGCTTTTAGTGATGCCAAGTATTTGGGACTGGTGAATGCCTGCAGAGCTCGCTGGGGCTGTCCAGGATGACCCTTGGCAATATCTTCAGGACAGAAGAAGCCCAGCAAATTCTAAGAGATCAAAGCTTTACTCTCCCTTTTTCTCTTTAATGCTGCCTCGAGGCTTTCCAGACCAGCCCTGCTTTTTTTGATGGAGTGTTTTAAAAATAGGAGGGATTAGAGTGGGTAAGACATGAGGAGGGCTAACAAAAATCAGTTTACTTATGACTGTTTCTGAAAACAATAACTGGCTTATGTTCTTAAGAAGTCCTGGTCCTCTCCTGACCTCGGCTGTTTGTCTCCTTTATCTGCTGCAGGGAGTTTTTTCTCAAAGCGAACCCTTTTTGCAAAGTCACTGTTATGAAAAAGAGATTTCTTGTGGCAAAACAACTGTTCAGAGGTGCGCGTGGAGCATCGTGGTGCCAGCACTGTGGCTTCGCTCTCAACCCTGCTCATTTCGGTTCATCTACCTTGCACCTGATTAGCTTTGAAATCCTAAGGTTTCCTTCAAGTCGCTTGTTATCCTGCTCATCAGAAGGGTTAAAAATGCAGCACAAAACTGAAAAAATGCTCTTTTCTCTTCCTATTTTTATAATTAAGCTATAGCAGGGCGAACACACTTCTGCACAGGAACCTCTCTCCCGTGTGGGGGGGTGGATTTATTGTTGGGATTAATGTTGGGATGGATTAGCAGCTGTGGCTATGGAAAACGCAGAGCTTGATAGGATTGATAAAGGGTTCAGGAATTCTTGGATAAAGTATTTTGGGGAAGTTTTTTTTTTCCGAATACCCACCTTTTTGGCTTTCTCGATTGATGTGGAGATTGGGATGTATCTCGTTTAGAACACGGTAAACCCGTTTACTGCAGAGCCTTCTGAAATGCTCTATGGCCCGATGCGGCTCCCGTTAAACCCCACAGCAAAATAGTCCAGGCGTCAGTGCGAATGGTATCGGAGCCTAAATAGCGGTGGGTTTGCTTTTCCTATCTCTGGGAACTCAGTGAAATGAGTTGCGTTGGTTTCGTCATCATCTGGCACTTAACACTGTCCAACGTTATTCTTCTACCCCTTTATAAAACATATCGTGTTTTAGTTCAGCTGCACCCATCAATAGTGAGATTAAATTCATTTCTGAGAAAGATCACCCAGGAAGATTTTGGGGGTTTGTAGGGAGTATATTCTAATTTTTTAATGCCCTTTTGCTGATTTCCCGCACTCAGCTGAGTAGCCTGGGAGAAGAATCCCTGTTTAATGAATCATATCCAAAATTCGCAGCTATATCATATGTCGTAACGCAAGCAATGCCTTATTTTTCTTTCAGAAGTGCCTTCAACCCTAAATTCTTGCTGTCTAATTTGTGTCCCATCAGCGCGTCGGGGCCGCACCGGTAGCAGCTGGGTTCCCAGTCAGTGTCCGCAGAGGGACAGGCGATGTTGCTGAGAATAATGGGAAGCATTTGTCATGAATAATAGTTTCCTCCTTTTTCTTTTGGCTGCAAACAGACTCGTAACCCCGCAGTTTTCCGCCCCATCAGTAACGTGGGTCACTAAGCAGCATCTCTTCCCTAAAAGCCCCTGATGCTAAGTAAAACGGATGACATTTAATATCGGGTTTAAAAGTACAATTCCTTAAATTCCAATTGTTTTGCGAGACAAAGCCAGGAGCACTCAGACATTCAAGAGCAGGTGACGCCAACCTGAGCAGCGGGGCAGGCGACCCGCTTCCCCCAGCCCCGGCCCGAGATGCCGTCTCGGGATGGGGAATGGAGATGGATGCCGGTGCTGTAACCGTCCTATCCATCACTGTCAGCCCCTAGAACGGTGAACCCAGACAAAGTCTTTTTCTTCCTTTTTGGCAGCAAAAATCCGTTCCCTTGTTCCTGCAGGTTTGTCTGGTGGCTTTGCTGACACCGGGGATAATTTTAGTTCTCTTTTTGAGAAGCGGTGCATCAAGATTTTAATTTTAAGGAAAGCCAATCCCGAGAGTGAACTGGTATATTCAGAAAATATGTTTGAATTTACAAGGGTTTTGTCTGGTTTCTTGGGTGGTTTTTTTAACCTTCTACCTGAAAGCGCAGGCGCGAATCTCGGCGTCCTTATTATACCGGTCGCATAATTGACTTTGTGTCTCTGCCTCCAGCCCTCTTCCTCTCTCCAGACCCCCAAGCCTTACCTAGTTTAGCAGCTTTATCTTGTACTTATCATATTAAAATAGGATTTTATGGCTGCTTGGAGGACTTGCAGTGAGTTCTGTGATGTGGAGCTGGGCTTCGGAGTTTCGATCCCGGAGTTTATTAGGCTTTTGTTTAAGTCTTTCGTGAATGCCAAAGGTATAAGGTGGTTAAGAGAGTGGTGAGGCAAACTGATGAAAGGGCTGACTCGTATATTAAGCATGGTTTGAAGGTGGTGCAGACGATTTGCTCTATGTCAGAGCAGATATAATGCACATTACAAGAAAATATGTTTATATACACAATAGATAACAATTGTAGAGGTGAAAAAGATGATGGCTTGGGCTTGAAACAAGACACCAGTAAATTAATCTTCCAGACTTCTGGGTTCATAAACTATTTCCTGATCTATAAATAAGTTGCTATCCCATCAGCACAAAAAGGGAACGGCTGCATGAACGTTGTATCAGACTACGGTTTGGCACCAGGCACACGCAAGCCTGGATGGTGCTCGAGAGAAGCACGAGGTCGTGATGGGACCCCTTGCCTGCACCATAAATTCCCCCTGCCATAGGAACGTGCTTGTTTCGCATGTTCAAAGCGCTGAATATACAGTTTATTAATTTTATGACCTTCAAAGAGAAAGCTTTTGGAGGACTGGGGAGAAGTAGTAAATTAAATAAACATTAAAAGCCAAACCTTGCATGTCTTAGTCTTATGAATAGTCCCATATACGTCAGCAGCATTTTTGGTGCGAAAGAGGCAAGAAAGAGTGGAGCTGCAAGGCTGTAAAAATCCTATTGGGTTGCCTGCGATGAGAGAAACCTGGGAAAAATGCGAGCTCTTTTCCTGTGACATTATCCCCCCGGTGAGACCGCGGAGCTGGAGCCTCTGGCTGGACAAAGCCCTTGAGGAGACGTAAGGCACCGATCCTGCATGTAGAGGAGGCTGTCCTCTTTTTTTCCCAGCAAAAAAGCTGTTTCCCAAGGCGTGTGTTAGAGGTTCGAACGTCTTCTGGTGCAGATTTCCAGTGATGCGTGTGCGTGGATGGCACAGCTGACGTCCAGGGAAGGGCAAAAGTCATTTTTAAAGCATCTGTTGCTGGCCAGGTATTAGTTGTAACTCTTGTTCTTCTCGCTTGACTTTACATAGCTCTTTTTTTATGCAGTCAAGAGAGATTCTCTCACCTCCTTTTTAAACCTGAAGTGAAATAAGGCGTAGAGGTTAAATGAATTGCCCAGAAAGACACAGTAGGACACATCTAATTATGTCTCAATTTAGGAGTGAGTTCTGGCTCCAGCCCAACGAGCCGACTTGAAAAGAGAAAAAAAAAAAGACCCAACTCCAGAGAGGGGGGAAAAAAGCCCAACACAAATATTTCTGTGAACCTGTAAATAGAGGAGGTGATGCTTTCCTTAGAGTAGGCATTTGCTTTTTAAAATGGGTTTGCTCTCTTCCAGAATACGTCTGTAACCCAAGATTTAACAGTACGTGCAATGTGCTTTTTGTAATTGCTACGTGCCTTGTAACCCAGTTCCCCGCTCTGCTCTTTTTTGGACCTCCTGATGTTGGTATATATATATTTTTCCATATCTCCTGTACCTCGGAGGTAATGGGAATCAAATGTAACAACCCAAATTTGGAGATTGCGACCAAAAAAGCAAAACGAAAGGGGGCTGCTCTCGCTCCTACAGAAGTGTTTCCCATCTACGTAACCGGTTCCAGCAGTGGTTGAGGCAGATTGTTTTTACAATACTTAGATCATAAAATAAGCAGTTCCATAATCTCTGAAGTCTTTTAACTGCTGCTTTATGAGAAATTAAAAGAGCCGTAAAAATTATATTTAAAATTTCATTAAACTCCCAATTTTTGTTCAGCCCACTCCTGGGGGCAGTCAATAAGAAACACAGATGTCTCCACCGGTATGAGGAATCCTCCAGCCCGACGCCCGAGCGTGCCAAAATGCACCGATACGGGTCCCGGCGCAGCCGTTCGCCACCTCCTTCTTGGCTGCGTTATCTGGCTCCGAGGACTTTCTCATGTGGAAATCCCGTTATTTGTGTAAGACGCCGGGGTTTGCCCACCGCGCCGGGGGAGTCCTCTCCCTCGAGCGCAGGCTGTTCGCGCCGGGCAGACGGCTGCCTGATGGTCTTCCAACCTCCAGCCCATCGGGGATCGTGAGCACGGTGGTTTTGAGGACAAACTCCCTGATTTTAGGTTATCTCACTGTATGCTTGCCTGGTATCAATCCTGCCCGCAGTGCACCAGCAAAAGCTCGTATTGCAGTGAACAGAGGGGAAAGGTTTGAGCAGATCACATCAGGAGAGAAATCTCCACGCCACTGGTGCTGATCTCTCGATGCACCTCGAATGCTGGGGTCAGGTTTGGGCCCCTCGGGACAAGAAGGCCATGGAGGGGCTGGAGCGTGTCCCGAGAAGGGCAGCGGGGCTGGGGCAGGGTCTGGAGCACAAGTGTGCTGGGGGGCGGCTGAGGGAGCTGGGGGGACTCAGCCTGGAGAAGAGGAGGCTGAGGGGAGCCCTCATCGCTCTCTGCAGCTGCCCGAGAGGAGGCTGTGGGGAGGGGGGTCGGTCTCTTCTCCCCAGTCACTGGTGATGGGACGAGAGGAAACGGCCTCAAGCTGCGCCAGGGGAGGGTTAGGTTGGGTGTGAGGAGAAATGTCTTCACCGAGAGGGTTGTCAAGCACTGGCACGGGCTGCCCAGGGAAGGGGTTGAGTCACCATCCCTGGAGGTGTTTAAAAGCCATGTAGATGTGGCACTTAAGGACATGGTTTAGTGGTGGATTTGCCAATGCTGGGTTAAAAGTTGGACTCGATGACCTTAAGGGTCTTTTCCAACCTTAACGATCCTATGATTCTTCAGATCCTGCAATACCTGATAGCTTTTCATTCTATTAGCGGCTCACAGCCTCAGTCAAGTGCCTCTCCGTGCCGCTCAGATGTATTGCTAAAAAGAAAAGATATACATTTGAAAGAAATCCAAGTTGCAGATCCTCCTGTGACATATTGCTCGTACACGGGGTCGTGTTTCTGCAGCTGGTGGTGGTTCTGTGCTGGCCAAGCTGGTGGTTACCGTGTATGTGTGAGCTCCTCACCCATGGTGAGAGCCAGGGAGGGGACCTTTATGAGCCCATGATGGAGGACAAAGCTACATCGTGTGTGTCCTGGGTTGCGACGGTGTGAAAGAACCATGGCTGCGGTTCAGATGGTTGGTACAAGCTCCTCGTGCTTCAGTATGGGAGTCGTAGGAGTTTGCAGGCTGGGATGACGGTGGTCAGTGATGGTACGTGGGTGGCAAAAGAAGCTGATGGAAGAGCAGGGAAGAAGCGCGCCAGGTAGCAGGTTGATTTGCCACCTGCCTTGCAGTGCCTGAAGGCAGCGCCCTCTAAGCCAGGGGTTTCCAACCTTTGTTTCAGAGCCAAGCTTCACTTGGAAAATTGGCCATCTCCCCCCGCCACGTGTTGGCTCTGGTGCCTGCCGTGCCCAGGGCACTGCTCCTTCACCACCGGCTGGAACTACCGTTCCTCTGCCTCCCGCTGCTGCGAGGTCCAAGACGAAGCCTCGCAGAGATCTGCTCCACAGCTCACTCTGGGGATGCTCTGCTCCATGGCGAGGCTGCTTTTCTTCCCCACAGCATGGTCAGATACTCCTTCAACATCCCTGTTGTCTCTCCTGGTGACTTTCGTTGCCCAGATTGCAGGTCATGGTAGCACTCAATAACATTTTATTGTGCACGTCAGGGATAAACGCAGCTCCTTCCCTTGCATTCCCTCCGTAGGGCTGCCTTGGGGTCATGCACTGACATCGCAACCTGGAGCGGGGCTGAGCAGCAAGAAGAACAGCAATTCTGGCAAAAGAGCGCTGTGTTTCGAGAGTGTGCGGGCGTATTTAGCGTACGGGCACACGACTGAACCGGATCACGGATTTTGGCAGCTTAGAAAGCTGCTACCTGTTCATTAAAGTTTTAGACTGCCCCAAATACAAGGTTGAGCACAGTTTGCGTGAGCTGCCTGCGTGGCTGACTTGAAAGAACACCTTTTCATCGTGGAGCAAGCAGAGGCTGATGCCCGTGCAAGCACGTAGTTCAACTCATCCCAGGGAACTTGCAGACCCTCTGTTTGCCCGGTGCTTTGCCCCGGCCTGCCCGTTGCCTGTAATGCCGGTGACCTGCGCCGTTCCCTCGGGAGGACGAGGAGCGGATCGCTTCCTTCCCACCTCTTCACCCGACAAAACTCAGCCCTCGTTGGGAAACAACACTTTGCATTTTCCTGCTGTTAAAATGGAGCGGGGTCATTTGTATTGACAGCAGAGGTGTCTTCCAAGCGCTGCTGTATGTGCTTTCTGAAATGGGAAGGGTAAATTATTGGTGCGCCGAGTGACAGGGGGCATGGAAGCGGGAGCCTCTGGTCCACGGCTGTGCCACTTTCCTACACTTAGATTTATCCTCCCTTATTTCTCTCTGAATCTGTTCCCCTGGGTATATCATTAAATTTATTTAACGTCGCCTTCATTTCCTTCAGCTGACCTTTCTCAGAGGTTGCAAAGTACTCGCTGTGGCAAAGAAAAAGATGCCTGGTGAATTAGTGCGTATAAATATGCATGGAGGACAAGTGCATGACTCCCCATCAATGAGCTATCAAAAACGTGTCCTTTTCATTTAGATGCTGATAGGACATATTTGGACAGTGCTCTCTACTTCAGCACAGAACTTCAGTGGTCTTTGCAAGTCTGGCTGGAGCAAATCCTGGGAGTTTGCATCATGTCAAAGAGAAATGAACTTCTCTCCAGCCGTTTTACGTGGCCCCTAAACTGAGACCTCCTGCTTGCCTCTGCCATCTCTAACCGGCAGCTGATTTTTGCCTGATACTCACCCTTCGTCTGTCCTATAATCCGTCACCTGCTCTCCTTCAGCGTTTTAGCTTTAGTATTTCTCTCTCTGTTTTCCTTGTCTCCTGTCTCCTTTGTAAACCTCTTGCTAGTCCCATGGTATCTCAGCCTCTCCTGTCCTCTTGTCTCCAACTTCTGCTGTCTGCCACAACGTTTTGGATATCCTCCATCTCCAGCATCTCCCTGTGTCCTCCCTTGTTACCAGGATACCCACTGGTATTTACCCATCCACCCTTCTAGTCCTTTGCAGCTCCTGGAAGAGAAGACGCCTCTGTCCACACCTAATTTTGTTTAAGCAATTGTAACAGCCCAGAGTTGCTCATCTTTGCACCCACCTTCCCTTCCCTTCCCTTCCCTTCCCTTCCCTTCCCTTTTTCCCCTTTCCTTCCCTCTTTCCCCTTCCCTTCCCTCACTATTGATGATGGTCAACCTTGGCAGCTCGAATGAGCTAATGGTGACATACGTACATTCCACTTTTCCTAGTATTAGTATTTTAATGTGGCTGAGGACGTCGCATCTGCTAAGAGACGTCCATTGTACGTCTTGGGTTATGAGTTTGGGAACCTGTATAGATCTGTAACTTGATTCTGTAGACCTGTCCTACAGATCAGCAAGGAGCAATTTTCTTGGCACGTATCTCGTACAATTTCTTTTGGAGAGCTTCCTTCTCTTTTCCTATAAAGCATCTAGTGCTCCAGCAGCGGGGATTTCCTCTCTGGGGCTGGGGCTGCTCCTCAGCCCGGCCAGCAGACCATCACAGCCCCTGGAACCACTGGTTTCTATGCAGTAACAGGACTCCAGGCTCATCTTTGTTCCATCGGAGGAACAAATGACAGAGAGGGGTAGAAATTTTTATTTAATCTGACCCAGTTCCGTGTGTTTTGGATAACTCCGCCCTCTCCCCACAGCTCTCTGGAATTTCCCAGATGAGGATGAGCTTTGATAATTTGGCCTATAATGGGGAACAGCTTCAAAGCAGGGCTGTGTGGGAATGGTGTGGGTGAAGTATAAGCTCAGTATGGAAATCGGGATCTTCTCTCTGTTCCTCTTGCCTCAATCCCTACCCATCATTTCTCACCTTTTTTCCCTTGCGAGCTTCTCCAGGGCCCACGCAGAGATTTGTTCTTCAGCTTGAGTATCCTCAAGGGGTCATTTTGTGCCTCTGGGTAAGGTGCAAGAGGTCCTGTCGCTTGGCTTTTCTAAGATAGTCTTCCAAGGGTTTGTCTAAGGAAGGTGACTTTGAGCTATACGTTCTTCACTGAGGAACACCGAGGTGGTTGTTTGCCCAGATACAAAATCCTGTTCATGACCGATGCAACCGCAAGCGGATTGCCTGGGTTTCCCTCACCAGGAGCTGCTGTAACCTCGATCCCGCAGGTCTGCTGCCATGAATTCTGGCGGTGTCGTGTAATTTAGAGAAAATCTTACCCTCAAAATGATGTTTTAGAGGAGTGAAGTCCCCAGCTGTGTTTATTTGAACCGCACAATACGTGTAAGACTGTCCCTGTGTGCGTAGCCGTCCATAGTATAAAAAAAGAGATTCCCCCGTTCTGTATAATTAATTTACAGTGGATGTCTCTTTTCTGATGTGCTTTTGAACTCTTTATTCTTTGTTCATTGTAAAGGGCTTAACGGTTCCTGTTCCTTGATTCTTTCATCGGTGAAATGTTTTGGAAGAGAGGTTAGAGTCCCCCTGTGACCTGCCCTGGGTGGCCCAAGCCTGTAGACCTTGCAAAGACATTACTTTTTTGGCCTGAACACAAGTCTCTCAAACCTTTAGCCTGGCTAAATGCTTTGTACAAACAGCCGCATACTGATCTGCTCTATTCTCCTGTGATTTTCTGCTCAAGGGGCTGTACTGTAGGTGGCTTGCTATGTTTGCCACTTGCCTTGGTAGTGGAGACAGTACAATAAACGAATCCGACAGTACTGAGGCCAGCACTGTGCTTGGTTGTTCCGAGAAAATTATCCTGAAATCTGGTTGAAGAGATTAAAACCAAGAAGAACTGGCTGTGTCTTTCCTCTAAAGCTCTGTTCTCTTCTTTGTTTCTTTTTTTCTTTAAGACTTTGTTCATTCCTCCTTCAAAATAAGTTTGTGGCATTGGTATGTAAAATGTGACCTACGATTACAGGAGGTACGGCTATTTTTATAACAACCATGGGGTGAAGCATTGCATTCATTCCTCTTTGGGCTCCTTACAGCCAAGCGCTGTAGCAGCTTTCTTCTAGCGTCTGAGCTGTATTCCTGCTCCCATTTCTTGGGTAATACAAATAATATGATCTCATACTCCATTTCACTTCTTGAATGTCAAGTGCTTTGTTAATGCAGTAGAGACTCCAATCTGTTCCTTTGATGAGAGTTACTGTTGAAGCAAGTGTTGGTTCAATGTGCTACCGTTGTTGTCATGTGCCGGGTTAAAGGGCTGTGTCGCTCTGTAACTCCCCCAGCCTTCCTCCCGTACGGTTCCTTGGTAAGAGACGGCTAAAGGTGAGCTGCTAACTAGCAACCATGTCTTGGGAGGAAATCTGTCTTGGGTTGCTCATGAGCAGATGACAGTAGTGATAAATTCACGAGTCTTGTGAAAACATTCAAGACCCAGTCCCAGGCATTTTCTCATGAGGATTTGAAATCCATGCTTTCGGGAAGATCTTAAATTTCACGACTCCATGTGTGCTTCTAAATAGATTTCTAGCAGCTGCGAAGCCCTTAAATCCAAAATAGACACTTCCTTTCATTGCAGTCCTTTCAGGGTTCCTGTCTTCCAGTGTTTCTCCAAATATAATTAGGAACATGGTGTGACCCCGTCCTTAGAGGGTTGGACGTAGCGGTTCAGCCGCTTTCTTGGGTGCCTTGACCCAGGGACGTCTGTGACGCTGAGCCGCCCCAGGCAGTTTCATCCCTCGAGAGGATGCTCAAACGCTGTTTCTCGCATCTCCAAGTTTTTAGCTCTCAGGTACGTGCTTTTCCAAAGTGGGGCTGTATGAGGATTGATGTGGTTTTGGGGATAATTTTTCCAGATGCGACAGTGGGGTGTATAGCGAATGTGTAAAGATGATTTATCCCTTGCAGATCAGAGTCAGAAAGCTTGTGTTAGTCCTCCCTTGCGTGTGTGTGCTGGCACAGGCAAGCTACAGTCAAATTTTATAGCGAACGTACATTAAAATGCCTTTACAGTTAGAATTAATTAAAACAGTTTTTGAGGGTTAAATGTAGACTCTCCGTGGACTCTTTACAGCCTGAATATCGGTCAGTGAAACTGGCTGGAAGTCGAGCAGCTCCTATCTCTGTCCCATGCCATCCTGTGCAAAAGTGGTAAAGCCCATAGGCACAGCGACCGATGGTTTCTCCTGGCTTTGAGTCATGCTTTTCCTATCCAAAATCTAAATGTGAACCCTCACGTACATACTTTCTCTTCTTATTTTTTTATTATTAGTTTCTAGTAGTAACGTTGGATAAAAGTAACGGTTTTACAGCCGTGTTTGCTCTTGTCCTGCAGCAGTTGCCACTTGAGTGATCACTGCAAAGATGAGTGATCGTTTCAATCTTAGAGCTCTTCTGGCATCTGAAAATATTAAAAAGCAAAGCCGCGGATGTCTGAAAACTGTTGGCTGTGCCCCTGGAGGTACCTGTGTCTGTATTGAAGGATATTCTTCATCCCGAGATTTTAATGGAAGGCGGAGCAAGAAAGCTGACAAATAACCCTCTCTGGTTTCCAGAAATAAGGCAGTTGAGGGACAGGGCTGAATCCCCACGTCTAATTCCTTAGTCTGGTCTCATTAGAGCCATGGGGACTGCTCATATGACTGGGCTGCTATAGGAAGTCCTTAAAAATAGGGCTGTGATGGCATTTGCCATCACACCGTGATGACTTCTCTGTCATTTGCTTGAAAATGAGATAACTTTTGGAAGAAGCAGCATTCAAGGAGAAGACCGTCTGGCATGAAATGACTCTGCTTAGTGTTTAAGGACAGGACAGGCTTTGTCTATTAGTACCTCTGTCCAGTCATGGAGAATGAAGGCAAAATCTTCCTTCCTTATTGCCGAACCATCCTTAGTCCTTGGCTTTGTGGAGCTGCAGGAGCTGTTTTGAGGGTTCTTGTATGGTAAAAACCAGAATAGTTGGGCAATAACGGGCCATACATAACTTAAAAATCTGTAGGTTGGTGTATATTTTCCCTCCCTTCTTCCTTTCTCCCATCACACTCGGCTGCATCTCAGGAAAACATTTCATTCCAGGGTACGGCATCTTCCGTATCTGCAGCAAAATTCAGCCGAAGGCAGAAGCTCTCTCTTGAGTCCTTCGTGATGTTGAGTTGTGGCTTCAGAAATCGGGTCCCTTCGGTGATGAAAAGTTGCTCCGAGCGTGGAGATAAAGCTGTTACTTCTGTAGCTAAAAAGGGTGAAAATCAAGTGGAGTTGGACAAAATCAACCTCAGGCGTACCTTTGAAAGATACACTTGAATATGTGCAGTCATTGGCTTCATGAGCGCTACCAAGTAAAAGCTGTTAAATGGCATGGAAGAGCTAAGGTCCTCTAGCGTGGATTCATTCAAGTCCCCCTCGCTGGTTTTAGGCTTGGTTTAAATAATGGATTAGAAGAAAAATAAATGACTTAAGTATGAAATTTTGGACAGATTACCCTGGAAGGAGGCAAACGTGGCCTTGGATATATTCTCTTGGCTTTAGAAGCCAATGTTATTCAGTTGTCAGATGTCTTCATCCAACATAAATAAATATGTCACATAATGGCCGCGATTCCTCCCATTTGGGGTGACCGTACGCTGGCAGTAGTGCGCCATACCAGATAATGCAAATAATCTGCTGCCGAATAATTAATGATGCGGCTGGGCATATTTTTTTGATGAATGCTTATGGAGCCTGGTGACAGGCGTGAAATTAGAAAATTCCTTCAGCGCCCTAAAATATAAATAGCTTTCGGAACTGAAAAGAGTTTCACAGCTGAAGATTTGATTGTGTTGAGAGGAAAAACTTTTCCACCCCCATCCCCCCCTTTCTTCTCGGCGAGTTGTTTGTCCATTCACAAAACAAATACTCTGAAGCCCAGTACGGCTCATGGGAATAAATTTCAGGTCGAATTAGTACAGTTTCCTTGCTGTCAGGACGGTGGAATTAATGGTGTTTTGATGACACGAATTTTGAAGGGCGAACAAAGACGCTGAAGGGAGGGAGACATGACTCCTTAGAAGCGCGGTCCTCCTCTCCCCCAGCCTCTCTTGTCTTCCCTGTCATCCGTCTGCCAATCTCCCTGTCCATGGTTAGTTAAAGGCGCTTTTTATCCTCTTTTCTTTCCCACAGAGTTTGCCAGATCCGGCCCAGTGCCTGGGTTCCAAGGGGACACGCTGCAGTTGGCCTTCATCGACTTGAGACAAGTAAGTCTTTGTGTTTTTGTTTTTTGTTTTTCTTTTAAGATGTGTGACTGAAGACCATCAGGTCTTAAGGAAAGGGAGAGGAGGGGAAACGGCGTCGGTGATTTACGCCAGAGACCTATATTTCCCCCCCCGCCTCCTCCTCCCTGCGCTCGAAGCCACCTCCTTATTGAGCGCTCCGGGGTCCTGGAGATGGTGGAGGTGAAAAGGGCTGATGGTACGGGGGCGAGAAAGAAAGCCATGCCTGACCCTGGCCGATGGGGTCCATTGTGCTCCCGTTGGCTTCTGCAGACGCGGCAAAAAGATAACTCGTTGACTCTCCCGGCTGACGCCAAGCAGGTGGTGCTAACAGAGAGAGCAGTGATGCAGAGACCGCCCGCCTCGAGGACTTTTGTTCACAGATAATGCCCGCAGAGGCGTTCTGCGAGGGCGAAGGAATTTGCATTCGGGCTTGTGTGGGGAGGGTATGAGTGTGTGCGCGCCCGTTTGTGTCCGTCTTTGGCTCGGCTCCCCCCTCCCCGGTCCCCTCTTCCGCAGATGGTCCCCAGCCATGAATGACAAAGTGGCTGTTGGGGAAGATGATTGGGGAAGGCTCCACCCATCGGTGCCCACCTCTCGAGGGGGCCCCGTTAGAGCCAAGTTGACCATAGCAGGTACTGAGGCATTTGTGGGGCTTGGCAAGCCAATTTAGGGAAAAGGGCCATTCTAGCGAGTCATTTGTTTGGGGTAGAAATGGGCATTATTGATATACTAGGCTGGGGGGGAAAAGTGAGGTGGTCCTGTCATCTCTTGGCACTGAAGATGGATGGGTTGGATAGAAAGTCTGAATGAAGTAAGACTCAATGACTGATGCTTCTCTCCTATTAAAACAATCTTTTTTTGTCTGTTAAACCCCCCTGGCTTTGTCCCTCCTGCCATCATGATGCAGTGCCTCTTGTTTTCAGGGTTGACGTAGTTTGCATTCTGAAAACTTTCGGGTGCTGAGGGTATTTCTTAAATCTGCATAATCCCTTGTATCGATGATCTCCTTACCACTGGGACTCTGATTCATGCTGGAGCCGCTTTTAACCCGTAAGGGTTTGAGAACTTCCCTGAATCCAATTGATGTGCAAGGAGCAATCTGTCATCCCATGACACTTCTGCGGAGCAGCAATAAGTTTAATAACGTTGAGATGCCGCGTGTTTGCTTTTCGGACTTGGGCCTGCGAGTACCTGCCAGATTTGTTTGCGAAATGGTCAAAATAGCTACATGGGAAAGGTGTGTGTTATCACGGCTACGCGTTGACGCTTTTATCTTCATTAGCTTCTTGGCACTTTATTGACTGCAGTACGCAACGCGCTCACAACCTCCTGGGTATAAGGAAATGTGGAGGCTTTGGTCCTTTTCCAAGCACAAAGACTTGAATGCAGGGATTTTGAAGAGGAAAGCTGTGGCTGTTTGAAGAATGAAATGCCTTAAAAATGCTCAGTGAGGTTCAGCTGGTCTGAGCCAGTGCATTAGCAGTGAAATGTTTGTACGGTTCATAAGTGCAAAGCGCAGCCAAATGAATTCAGCTCGGGTGAGGAGAAAGCTGAACAGTAGCCCTCTACAATTCTTCCTCCTCTGTCAAATGGTCTCCTTTGTACATGGCATTTACTTCTTTGTTTTGGAAGGTAGTCCCAACTATTTTCCTTGCATTTAAAAATAATAGCTTTTCTGAACGTTGTGAGCAGAAAGGGGAGATGCTGTGGCCTGCGGAGTTTCAGGTGAGGACAGGCAGCCCTAGATCTGGATAACAGGGATGCTTGTTGATGCCAAGTACTGTACAGATAATGGACGACACCTCATGGCTCCAAGCGGAGAAGAATCCACCTATCACTGGCTTATTGACGTTAGCAGCAACGTGCAAAGATGAGATCGTTCCCAGCTGCCTCAGTCCCGTTGATGACCCAGTCCCGTGACATGTAATGTGTCCCCAAACTCCATCTGCCTGAAGCTCCGTGGGCTGCTCTGGGGCCATCGCAGCTCTGATGCTCCCACCACCGTGGTGCTTCTTGTTGGACTGCAGCTCCAGCTGCAGGGCCTGGGAGCAGGGGATAGCTGGGAGGGTGGATGGACGAAGGTGCAAGAAAGAGAAGTCTTTAATTTGTTCTCCGACTTGTTTTTAATTTGTTCTTTTT
>VZTV01025838.1:6524-18387 GCA_013400875.1 Anhinga rufa
TCCCGCTCCGGCGGGCGCCCGGAGCGCCGTCCAGCCTGGCCTCGAGCGCTGCCCGTGGCGCGGCTCCCGCGGCTTCGCCGGGAATCCCGCCCCGCCGCCCCCAGCGTGAAAGCCCCCTTGCCTGTGGCCGCTCTAAACCGGCCCCCCTTCCGTGTAAAGCCACCGCTGTCTGGATTCGGTACCAGCCTGCTCCCAGTAAGGTCCCCGCTGGGACCACAGAGCAGTGGCCCCAGTAAGACACCTCGCTTGCCTTGCGCTGTCTCCACCTCGCCTAAATTTCCCTTCACCGTACCCGTTCCCGAGGTTTCAGGGTCATCCTGCTCCATGCTGGGATTTTTCTCATTGGAGAGAGCCTCTGGAGGTAATTTTTTTTTAAAGTTTAACAGGAAGAACCTGGGCCTAAACCCTTTGCGGCTTTCTTCTCATGCTCTTTCCTGTGGTGGCATACGAAAAGCCCCCAGCTTCTGAGTGGGATCTGAGATGCGCTAATCCGTGTGCTGCTGGGAAGGGTGCCCCGAGGCAGGAGCTGTGGGTGTGGGAGCTGTGGGAGCTCCCGCCAGGGTGAGCGGGGACGCAGGGAGGGACCCTGCCTTCATTTCTTCAGGCACCTCTGTTGCTAGGGGAAGTACGCCTGGGTTTTGCAGCAAGATCGGTAAAAAAGGACGTCTTTTAAAAGTCTGAAGGAGTCTAGCTGAATACTAGCCATCACCTCCCAGGTGAGCGAGCCTGCCTGGCGTTTGGCGGGGCTGGGAGTGCACAGCCACCGACAACGGACCCAGAGCAACGCCAGACACCCTTACAGGCCAAGTGTCCCACACTCCCATCACACACTGGCTAAAAGCCCGCTCTGCATCTGGGACGGGGGCTCGTTAATGCCGTTTTTCAGCACATAGTAGTGCCGGACGGTCCGGGAGGGCTGAGGTAGGGTCCTGGGCCATGGCAGGGTGAAGGGAGACCCCGGGGGGTGGACAGGGACAGCCAGGACTCTGGGTGCCCTCGGGGCCCTGGCACATGGACCCGGTGTATGGTGTGCCAGCACGGATGCAGTAAGAGGGACCCCTTTGTTTCACGAGATTTAATATTTCACCCAAGCATGTTTGCATTAAAGCTGCTATCTATATCATTAGGTTTTGCACTTTATGGCCTCAGCTTCCCAGGATGGTTTCCTAATTTGCTAGTTAGCCAAGAATGTTAAGGTGAAATTCTTGGGGTCTTGAAGGTAAGTTCTACCCATGTTCACTGGTCCCAGAAGTTACATTCATCTCTTCCTCTCCCCTGTCCTCCATATGTAAAATCTAGTGGATTGAGTAAGTCAGTCCCAGGTGTGTTGCCCATTTCCACACCTTCTACTGCAAAATCAACAGATTGATTTTATTCATTCCAATGAATGAACCTAATCACAGGTTACCTCTAAGGGGGACCCTGCTGCTGCAGAACCTAGATCAGGGGGTTATTTCCCTCCCCAGCCAGAGACATACATGTGTAGTCTTACACCCGCACGAGTGTGTGTACGCATCCCTCCTGCAAGCCCAGTTTTTAGGTCAGGAGTGGGAAGGCCACCTGGACACAAGACAGAACAGACAGACAGACAGCAGCTGGCAGCAGCTGTGGGAAAGCTGCAGCCCTCATGGCCTCCCCATTCTGCCATGAACTCAGGCTGGGGTTCAGACCCATCCCTGCACCCCCAAAGGTCAGCAGAGTTTCTGTCAGCGATCATGGTGGCAGCAAGAAGCACTCCCACAGGGCAGATCCTCGGCGAGGTGAAGTTAACTCCTGGTTTATCCTGCTGGCAAGGTTGTGCTTGGTGCTAATGGCTGGCAAGACCTGTGAGCGCATGAGGACTATTTTTTGCATGGTCTGGCAAAACCTACTTGTTCTGAAATTTAAGTATACCTTGTCCATCTGCATGCAGCGTGCTGTGCAAAGAGCAGCCTCCTTGCTCTCTAGGGGTTCTCCTCATAGTGGGCAAACTCTCTCCATCTCTGTCTATCACTTTAAACATCTCCTTCAGCTGCATCAGCCTGAACTGAGAGGCTGTCTGCAGAGCCAGAAGTAAATATCCTGCAAGGCAGCCAACACCACCATCACCAATAAGCAAGGACACGGCTCCGTTCAGCAAAACTTAACATAGGAACTTTCTACATATTAAGTGAGCAAATAATTGAGAGTATAATTAATGTAGTTCTGGTTACTTTTTGGGAAATTTAGACTTTAGACTGGATATAAGGAAGAAATTTTTTACAATGAGGGTGGTGAGACACTGGCACAGGTTCCCAGAGAGGTGGTAGATGTCCCATCCCTGGAAACATTCAAGGTCAGGTTGGACGGGGCTCTGAGCAACCTGGTCTAGTTGAAGATGTCCCTGCTCACTGCAGGGGGGTTGGACTAGATGGCCTCTAAAGGTCCCTTCCAACCTAAATCATTCTGTGATTCTATGATTCTATGATTCTATGATCACACAACATATATTAATATATTTGGCATTGTGTTAGGCAAAGATAAGCCTAGAGGTATGCAGGTGTGTATACATATGCATATGCATATACATATACATATATATATACATATATATATATATATACATATACGTGTTTGTGTAGAGGAACCTGAATGCTGTCTTGATTTTGTCATGGCAGAGGTGGTCTGTGAATGTCCCTGCAGCATACAAGGGGTGCTTAGTTCGGGCTTTGCCTTGAAACTGGCAGAGGCTGGGGACTGGAAGCAGTAAATCAAGAATTTCTGGGTGGCAGGAGCAGTGGGAAGCACCCAATGGTTGTCCTTAGACTGACCAAGTACCCCTGAAAGGCATTTCAGATTCAGCCCTGCAGGACTCTGCAGTGATCTGTTGCTGCTGGTGTAGCTAAGGTGCTGGAGATGCATGAGGAGCTATGAAGAGGAGAGGGAAAATGCACAGGATAAGATGGAGACAGTGGTGTTTCTAAATGGCTTTGCTGGCGGAAGGAGACACCTTTCTCAACATATCAGAGAGAGTCTGGGTTTGAGACCCTGTTTATAAGTAGGAATGTGAGGGTGAGGGGTAAGGTAAGGAAGAAAGAATTTGCATACCCTGGCTGTGTTTCCTTTACCTCTCCCTTCTCAGTGCAAGGAGACATGATGGAGACCACAGGTTGAGTTCTGTAGGATTCTATGGAGGCTCTCTGACCTGACACCTTTCTCCAAAGAGCCATCCAGACCTTGCAGAACTTGCTGAGCCTGTGAAAACTCAGAGGAAAAAGTCGTTATTCCACTATTTTAGTGTCACAGAGAAGGGAACCAGCTTGCCAGCACATGCCTTTGGATCACAGCCACCCACAACTGCATCACACCCAGCTTAGCACAGCACCCAAGAGCCAGCGGAGAGGGAAGCTGCTGTACAACAGAGAAGCCTGTCATTGCCTCACTGAACATACTAGAGCAACCAAAATAGCAACAGACCTCATGCTGCTGCTTGTCACATCAAGCAGGCATCCCTTTTTTCACCATTCTTCTCTACCTGCGCCCTTGCCATTTTCTTGCTCTGCTTTGGTACCTGCATTTTGTTACCTCATGTTGGCAATTTGTGTTTCCACATGCTGCAGTGCGACAGGAAATAATTAGTAGGGACTGGGCAGGAGACTTACTGTAGCTATGATACATACCATTGCTCCACTGCACGCTGGGCACGGGGGACAGCTCTGCTTGCCCTGCACCTGGCACGGCAGGGGCTGTCTCACGCTGCTGGAACGGGAGCGCCTGGCACTGCAGGGTCTGGCCAGCCCTGCTCCCAGGCTGTCTTTTTCTCGGCAGGACAAGCCTCATGTTGCATGACCCCATTTCACAGCACAGCAACAGACTACACCAGTGCCAGAGCTGTGGAGGAGTAAACCCTCCTGGTCCCCTACAAAGGGACATTCTGCCACGCTGTGTGGCACCCAGTACTTCAGGGGGTCATCCCAGGTCTGCAGCATCCCCTGCACAAAAGGGGCAAGGGGTCTTCCTGACTGGGGCATGCTGGGGATGCCCATTGCCAGGCCAGGAGTCCCAAAGCTGGTGTGGAGCCGCGTTACACGGCGCAGCGGGGATTGATGGCCGTGTGCATTTTCCCGTGTTTCTTGGAGGACGTGGATGGCACTGCGGCTCCATCTCCCTGGAGGCCCAGCTGGGAGGTGCTTTCCTAGGCAGGGGCATGGCGGGGGGCAGACAGGGCAGAGCTTTTTCCCCTTGACATTGCTTTACAGCCCTTCTTTTCCTGGAGCTGTGCAGAGGATCGCTTTATTTACCATGTCCTCTCTGTGTGTTTCTGTCAAAACAGGCAAATGAAGATTTTATGAAACAGATGTGCGGTGCTGCTGTGCGTGCTGATGTCTCCTGCTCAGCCTCAGACCTGGCTGCTGCTCTGAGGGACATCCAGATACAGGATGAAAAAATCGCAGCCAAGAACCTGCAGGTAAAATTATACTTTGTCGTGTTTGTGAGATGAAATTATCTGTCAGCTCTCGCTGATCTCTTCCCCCTCTGCCCCCCTAATAAAACCCATCACAGACATATTGAATACACTTAGTAGTCCATTGCTAGATCTAAATATACACAGGGTAGTTGGGTAGAGCCTTTTGGTTTTTTGTAACAAAATAAATGCTTCTTCCAATTGGCGTTATAAATTGCATTTAAAATGATGGAAGGATGATGCACATTCATTTTTTTGTTCATGGATCCTCCTCCACAATTCCAAGTACAGTATTTCCTTTAGTCCTTTCCCTTAGTTGCACACAAAAAATAGTCTCTACTAATACTCTCAGGTTTTTTATGTGTTTACATATTCATCTAATAACTGGAAACAGTACATATCTTCTCACAGATCTGACAATAGGCATTCCTGTTTTCCCTCTTCTGTCTAATATCCCCTCAGGAAATGAATGAGTAGTACAAAACCAGATTTCCTGACTTTAATCAAGCTTCCACAAAACATACCGAGAATGTGAGACATTTCAAGGAAGGAACGGGGAAAAGAAGTGTAAGTGGAATTGAAAACCCCTTCCAGCTTATGTTATGTCACTTCTAATGGAAGCCTTTGTTATGATTTCACTCAGTTAGGTAATGTGACAGTTGTCTGATATTTTTCCCAATAATGGTGGTCTTTTAGGCTATATTCTGCAGTGAGGGGGGTGGGTTGGAGGAGTGGTGACTCTGGATGTGACCCCTTGTCAAACCAGTGGGAAGTATCCACAAATAATGTTTATCCCCAAATAACGTTCATACATATGAAATAAAAATCCAGCTGCTCGGTAGCACGTGTTGGAACATAAGGATCCTGTTGTTCTTGACTGACAATTTCAGGGGCAAAGGATTTATGTTGGAGAATTTTTTTATTTGAAGTACCCTCACCGCCCTCCCAATGTACGCACACACAAAAAAAGACTCTTGCAAAGGCAACCATTTAATATTTAACGTAAAAGACATCCAGGATAATTTCATTAGATTAGGGAAAGGCTTCAGGATAATGACGGTTCAGTTTACAAGATGAGAAGAGAAGAGAAGAGACGGAGGTATTGTTAAAACCATCAGCTCTGTTGTGAGAACTCCTTGGAGAGGGTAGCTGGTTCAGAAGGATGCTCTCAGCCCCCTCCTACCAACCTGCGCTTAAAATAATTTTTTAAAATCGCCAGCGTTCCCACAGAGTAGCCTGTTATTTCAAAGGGGTTTCCTTTCTGGGTCACAGACGATCTGGCGTTTAACCCCACCTCCTCTCAGTACAACATACACAGCAGGAGCTTATGCAGGACGGAGTACCAAATCAGTGTTATGTTGGTTTGATCCCCCCCCCCTCTGGTCAGCTGGAAATGCATCCTCCGTCCCGATGGCTCAGGGTTTCCGTGCGGGGGGGTGTCGGAAACCCGCGTGTGGGGTCGGATCCTGAGCAGCACACCCGGTCCAGGCTGAGACAGGGCTTAAACTGTCCTTCCAGCCTTGGGAGCCAAGAGACCAACCTTGGGTTGAGCAGCCTGGGCACCGGGTGGCCCGCCACTCCCACGGGGCGTGTGTCCCATCACGGGGGACTCTCCTTCCTGGAAAGACCAAGTTCCCAGGGTGAAATGCAGCCCCCTGAAAGAGTATTTTGTGGATTGCCGCCCTTCTCGCCCCAAATCCCAGCGCTGGGCAGAGTCACGGCTTCTCCCTTCCCCAGGTTGGTGCTGCAAAGGGAGGGTGGCTCCGCTGGGGACCTCGGCGGGGACACGACGGGGGGGGGGACTGAAGGTCTCTGAGGTAACCTGCACGTCTCAGGGAGAGCCCACCTCTCTCTTACCTCTTCGCAAATGTTCAGTTAAACAAACGTTGTGGGTGATGAAAGGCATCCTGAGAAGTCAGGAGGCTGCCCAAGGCTGCCGCCCAGCCCAGGGTCCGAGCCCTCCCTACCTGCCCCCGCACCCCTGGGAGCCTCGGGGGACCCCTCTGCACCCTAAATACCATCTGGAGAAAGCGAGCCTGCCCCGGAGGTGTAGATTTTTGCGCTGAGCTCTTGGCCTCTCCGGAGGAAAGGATGCTGCCGCCAAATGGGGACGGCCAGCGGGATGTGGGGGATGCTCCGATGCCGCCCCGGGCTTGCACAGGGGCTTTCCCCACCTCCCCAGGACCCCCCCTTCCTTTTTCGCTATTCCTCCAGGTTTTCACTCAAAAGCCTGCGTTTCCTCCGCCTTCAGCCCGAGCCGCCCGCGTTTACAAACCTGTTGTGTCACTTTTATTAACTCGTATAAAATTAGGAACACGTATTTTCTCGCTTGACTCGGACCCCTGGCACCTCGGGAGCCGGGTTTTCTGCACGACTTCCCGAAGGTATCGGGTAACCTTGAAGCAGCCCGGCTCCCCGGGGCGCACGGCGGAGCCTGGCCCGAGGAGAAACACACACACACACACACACACACCGCCTTTTTCCCTGAAAACCCTTGACGTTACCGGAGAGAAATGAGCTTAAAACAAGAGAAGCGAGTTAATTAGTTGCATCTTCGCCGGCTCACGCTTGAGAGGCGCTTTTTCCGAGGGGAGGCTCCGCTGCCTCCCTCTGTCTGGTAGCAAACGGTGTCTCTCTGACCCAGAAACTCGGAAGGGGGGGGGTGGCGTCTGAAAGTATAGAAGTGAGGAAAAACTATATAACCCAGGAGGGAAAATATATCACTGCTGCGTGGTGTATTTCCGTGTCTATATTCCCCCGGGCAGGTTTCCTACCCGTGCGGACACACGCACACGCGTAGGCGCATCTTTTCCGCCCAGTTTTGCGGGCTCCCAAAGGGAGTTTGAGAAGCTGCCGTCCCCGTCCCCCCCCGGTTCCAGCCGCCTCCAACACAGCCCCCTCGGCGGGGCAGCGGGAGGGGGGTGCCGCAGACACCTCCACCAACCCCCCNGGGGGGCGCCGGCAAGGCTGGTGGCTCCGGGAATTGGGGGACACGGAGAGCGGGGCTCGCTGTCACCAGCGGCACGGCACGGCACGGCACGGCGGGGGGGAACCAGCTTCAGGTGTGCCCTGCTGAAAATCCAGGTATTTCCCCTCCTGGGAACTCATCCCAGGGGACAGGCATATTTTTCCTCCCTCGGAATTAAAAAAAAAATAAATAAAAAATGAAAAAAAAAAAAAGGTTGTTTGTTTTTTTTTTTCCTGGGTTTTTAGGGTTGGGGGGGGCGGTATTTTCTTTGCAAGGCAAAGTACTAGTGGCAACCCTCATCACAGCGGCTGCGGGACGCCCAGGCTGTAGGAGGGGGCCGCTCTTTCTCAAATAAAGGCTGCCCAGGGTTGCGGGGTCTTCCTCCGGCGCGGGCCCAGCCCGCAAGCCCGGGGGGGGCGGCGTTGGGAGCCAAGTACCGAGGGGTGCGGGCACGTCGGGGACTGGGCCGGGTCTCAAATTCCCGAGGAGAAGCCGCCCGGGAGGCTCGGAAGGGGTGCCCGGGAGTCAGGCGTTCCCTCCCTGCGGGGCTACGTTCGCCGAGGGTCCGACCCGCAGCCGTCGGAGAGCCGCGTCCGCACCGGGGGTGAGCCCCGCAGCCCGGGGCGCGGCCCCGCCGAGCAGCGGCCGGCGGAAAGCCCTCCTCCGCGGGAGCTCGGGGTGCCCGCCCGGTTTTTGCTTCAGACAGCCCGGGGCACGGGTTTAAACACGACGGTGGCAAGCCACCTTTCTCAGGCAGAAACACCCATGCGGTGGGCATCGTGATTTAACTTTAAAGCCAGTGACTCGAAAGCGGGAGTTAGTTTGACGCTGGTATTTTGAGCGCAGCTTAATTCAACCCCGATTTTAAGAAGGCTTCATGCCACAAATAATGTAAGGAGGTCAGCTTATTAAAAACATACACACACCCCGCCAAATACCAAGCCATGATGGAAATATTAAAAGGTAAATAGGATTTTTCCTCTTAGTTTTGGAAGAGCTAGCCCTTCTGGATGTGTGCACCCGAAGTGTGCCCTTATTTTTCCGTGGGAAAGACGAGACAGAAACTTCGAGGTTAATCTGTCTTCTTCTTCCAAACGCATATTTGAATATTTAGACTGAAAGATGATGACACAGGGGAAGCTGAGGGCAGCGGTCCACAGGCGACTGGGCAAAAAATACCGCATCATTTTATTTAGATTTTTTTTTAATAACACAAACAATGAGCAGAAAGAGCAACATTAAATCTACAGGCTGTAACGAAAAATTATTTCCGACAGATGACACCTACAAGTTTCTTTGGTTTCATAACTCGGAAGCTGTCAAGAGTGATGCATATTTCGGCATCAGAATGTACAATGCCGAAACAAAGAGAAGGAAAAGGGCTGCACTTCGTGGGGTACCTTAAGATAAGTCCTAGATAATGTGGCTTTAACCTCCTTTATTCTGCATATCTAAACCAAATACGTTCTTGTTTCGAATATCTTTACTAGGTTAAAAAAAAAAAAAGAAAAAAGGAAAAGAAAAGAAAAAAAAAAGAAGAAAAAAGAAGTCAAGTCACAGGAACCAGAGGAAGACCCTTCAGTTTGTCAAATGCATTAATTAGAGAGCTGCACATACTAGAAGAAGATGCGTTTTCTTGCCCTGCCTTCCGCCCCCACTACCAATTTCACCACGAGGGGATGTTTACCAGAGTGTAACGAACAGTTTCTGATAGCTGCGTTTTCTTGCTAAAGTTCTTTTTTTTTTTTTTCCTTCTTGCTGATAGTGGTATCTTGAAAAGCCTAAGATGCTGAAACCCTTTACAGCGTTACATGCGCTCGTGAGGAAGGCAGCTCCCTTACAGCCCTTGCTCCCGCTCGCTGGCAAACCCCATCTCTCTCTGCATGTACCCCGCGACCAGCCAGCGAGCTCTGCCCTGCTCCCTGCTCCCTGCTCCCTGCCTCCGCTGCACACGCACAGCTTCCTCCCCGCAGCTACCGGGTTTGCCTGCCTTTCTCTCTTCCGTGCCTCTCCTCAGATCAAGCCCTGGGTTCCTCGGGAGCCTGAGAGGCGAGGTCGCCACCGTTCCCACCTCCCTCCCGACTCCCGAAGCGAGGGCAGCCGCAGCGGGAGCGGCTCGGAGCCTCCCTCCCCCGGCTCCCCGCGCCCACCCCGGCACCGACCGCACTTGCCTCTCCCGAGGTCCCCCCCAAAACCGCCCCTCCGTGAGCTCCGGCAACGGCGTTGCTCTTGCTGTGCTCTAACGCTCCCCCCCCGCCCCCCGGGGCGAAGGTTTACAGAAACCAAGCGGTTTACAGCTGCAACTCTTCTGTAAACACAGGGCTGCCTTGAAAAGAGGCCAGCCCCCCCGTAAGCTCCTGAGGAAAACGCAACAAATTTACCCCGTGTATAAAGAATTTTTTTTCTCCTTGAGCCGAGCTGAGCACGGCGGAGGGGTCCTCGGAGGAGGAGGAGGAGGAGGGATGCTCTGCGGGATGCGCACTCTGCCTGCCTTGGCTTCCTCTGCCGCTGCACAATTTCATCCCTGGAAGAGATTCAGAGTCGGGCTCGGATCTTACCAAGCTGTCAGGGCAGAGAGAGACAGTCTGTGGAAATGCTCAGAGAAGGGGAGCTCCCACTGTATTAAACAACCCCAAACAATTAAAGCCCGGGCTGAAATAAGAAGTCAATGCTAGCTTGCCTGCCTAGAGGTGGAACGCCATGTGGTTTAAGTGATACAACCCCTGTCTTTGCAAAGCCCGACTCAGAGCGGGCTCGGATCAGAAAACAGCTCTATGGGTTGGGTTCCTGGGGATATTTTTGATGCTGGAGGACGGGGTGGGGGGAGGGAGGGAAGCACCCTCTGCTGCTTCACCCCGCGGCTCTCCGCAGCACAGGGACACCTCGGTTCCTCAGCGCCACGCAGACTTTTGCAGATGCTTCCTGGCGCTTGGGTCCGGTATATGCTCGGTAACCTTTGGCTCTGTATGTAGGGTGTGTTGCCATATGTCCATGAGACTTTTCCATAACTCACAGCCCTGTCTCTCAGGGACGGCGAGGGAGGAGAGGATGGGCCTTCCTCCCTGCGCTCCTGTCACGAAACCCATATGCGACTCCAGCACACCGACTTATAAATAAATCTGTACGTGTGTGCAGTGTATACGCACAGACATAGCCGGGCGCGTACGTACGGACACACAGGCAAACCCGCATCCCTCCCGCCTCTGAGGCGCCGTGGCTGTACGCCTGATAGGTACGGATGCTGTAGCTGCCGGCAGCCGCGGGCAGCTCTGCCGCCAGCCCGAGGAGCGGCCCCCGCCCGGGCAGCGGGGCCCCGGGCACCCCTTCCGCGGGCTCCCCGGGGGCCACCCGGCGCCGCGCTGCGACCCTCGGGCGGGGCGGGGGCAGAGGTTTGGCTCCCGGGGTGGGGGGAAACAGGGGTCCCCCAGGAAAGCGGTGGCGGCCCGACCCCCGCCCACCGCCACGCACGACCGTGCCCGCCGCTCCTCCCGCCGCCGCTCCCGTTGCCTTGCAGGAGTACGGCCGTCGGGCACCCGGCGGGGCGGGAGGGGCGCGGAGGGAGGGCCCTGTCAGCCTCCCCTAAACCAGACCGTCCTCTTACCGTGGACGGCTTGCGGGGGCAAACCCGCGCCGGAGAACCGACCCCAGTCCTCGGTCTGAGGCTTCAGCGACATTTGCTTTTAGGAGTCACACTGCTTCTTCCCGGGCCAGCCGGATTCGCATGCCTCATCCCGAGCCCAGTTCAGCGCTGGAACGGGTGTCGCCGTGCCCGGGACACCGGGCACGCTTCGGCTGGGCTCAGCCCCGCGTCGCCTCCCCTCCCGGCCGGGCCCACGGGGCGTGGGGAGGCGCCCCCACAAGCGTTACCGCCTCCCCGTGGGGTGCTCCCCACCGCGACCGACCCTCCTGCGGGCCGCGCCGGGGCATCTCCCGGCCGGAGGGACACCGGCTCCGTATGGCCGGCCGCCCCGGGGCTGCCGTGCCCTCCCGGAGGCCCCGCCGGGGCTGCGTCCGTCCGTCCGTCCGTGTGTGTCCCTCACCCCCCACCCGGGACGTGCCCCCAGCGGCGCAGGGGCCTGCGGGAGAGGCGGGCACGGAACCGCCCCGTCGGGGCGATGGGTGCTTTGCAGGGGAGCGCAGAGGCGACGAAAGCGGCATCAGACGGTCACCAGCCCTCGGTCACCTCGCTGGGACAAAGTAGCCTCGGCAAACAAAGGCTCTGAGAGCGGTGCGGGCTCTTCTCCGCCTGATAAGGGTGGCGTTAAACATCGTCTTTCCGATAACCGACGGCAGAGTTTACAAAATCACTAACCCAACTAATGGGTCGCTCGCCCCGCTTTGGGGTGCCGCATGCAGGCGGCCTCGCACCCGGATTAGTCACGGCGTGAAGGCCAGGCCTGAGCTTTGAACGTCGCCTCTCGCCGCGGCCGCACACGGGCAGAGCCGCCAGCGGCGGGGCCAGCTGCGCGCAG
>VZTV01025846.1:0-15092 GCA_013400875.1 Anhinga rufa
AAAAAAAGCTGTTCTGGAAATATGAAATTCCTCAAGTGGTTTTATAGAAAAGAACACATATTAAACACAGCCATCAGTCCAAACAGAAACACAAGTTAAGACTGAGTTAATTATTTTCTGAAAGAAAATCTATTGTGAGTACATTTACTTCTTGGGGAAAAATCAGTTAAGTCTCTTAAGATAAATTCAGGCTCCCCTGTACAGATGTGTAATATATATATCTCTATATATAACTGTTACATGACATCTGTGCAGATTGTCTGAAGGCATTTAAAAGGCAATTCAGTAGTTTGTGTTAATATTTTTCAAAATCCTGCTAAGGGTATTTTCTATGAGACAGTAAATTGCAGGACAGTTGCCTAATAAATAGCCTGTTTCTTTTTGCAGACTCTGGGCCAAATTCAGTGGCGAACTCTATGGTCATGTCACGTACACATCAACTGCTTCACTCTGGTCTCCCTTACAGAGGTAGCTCTCTGGTGTCACCACCCTCAGAGAAGCAGAACCATGTCTGGAGAACAAATTACAAGAGAACCAATGACCAGGCAAAAACTGACCATGGGGGATTTACACAGGGCAAAACTGCACCTCCACTGACATCAGGATGTTTTACATCCATCTAGATCTGGGGTGGTTTAACTGGCATTGGATCAGCTGAAAACACTGTGTGGATTCAATGGAGCTGCAAAAATTTGATCCAAAAGATCAAATTTGTACTTGAGTTAATTCTTGCCAAAATCACTAATAACAAGGTAAAAGTATGGCTTCAGGTATGAAGGAATGTATGGACATGGATTAAATCAGGGAGATGCCTGCTTTGTCATCTTTTACTAGCACTGCTCTTCTGTCTCCTTGGTACGTCCATTATGTTCATTTTGTACGGTCAGATGGTACAAGCTCTAATGCCTTGCAATTTATGTATTTTTTTCAGATAATTTCTGACCAACCTGTTAATGTCTTCAGTCACCTGTCCTAACATCTCTCTTGCCTATATTTGATTGCTTTTCTTGTCCCCAGATTTTCTCACTGAAACTCCTTGTATCAGAACACAGTGTCAGTCTGAGCTGACATCCTTTTCGTGTACCTTCAGAGGCCTACAAGGTATAGATACCCACATCTAGGCTAGTTTTTCTTTACAGTCAGTGGAGGGAATCAAGCACTTACAGGACGTGATTCATATGACCTATTATATGACCTATTTTAGACCTACTTTAGATGGAATGAATCACAGCCTAGACATGCCTATTTTTCCTTCCATGGATTCAAAGACAGCCTGGAGTGACTTGTTCAGCTGTGGACATCTGCAGTCAAGATGTCTACACCATAGATACCTATATAATGATAGATGGATCCTACCTTTGATTGATAGCTTTGTCTTAACAGCAGCTTAGCCTTCCAGAAACATAACATTTACTGTTTGGTGAAGGCATTAATTTCATTGAATTTGGCTTTCTTTGGTAATTGTCCCCAAATATTCTTCACTATTTTCATAGAATTATAGAATCATTAAGGTTGGAAAAGACCTCTATGATCATCAATTCCAACCGTCAATCTGACACTACCAGGTCTCCTAAACCATGCCCTGAAGTGCCACGTCTACATGTTTTTTGAACACCTCCAGGGATGGTGACTCCACCACCTCTCTGGGCAGCCTGTTCCAATGCCTGACCACTTTTTCGATGACGAAATTTTTCCTAATATCCAATCTAAACCTCCCCTGATGCAGCTTGAAGCCATTTCCTCTCGTTCTATCACTAGTGACTTGGGAGAAGAGACCAACACCCACCTCACTACAACCTCCTTTCAGGTAGTTGTAGAGAGTCTCCCCTCAGCCTCCTCTTCCCCAGGCTAAGCAACCCCAGTTTCCTCAACCTCTCCTCGTAAGACTTGTTCTCCAGACACTTCATCAACTTCATTGCCCTTCTCTGGACACGCTCCAGCACCTCAATGTCCCTCTTGTACCGAAGGGCCCAAAACTGAACACAGGATTCAAGGCGCGGCCTCATCAGTGCCGAGTACAGGGGCACGGTCACTGCCCTGCTCCTGCTGGCCACACTATTCCTGATATAAGCCAGGAATGTGACTGTATCTTTTGATGGTTTTTTTTGTGAAATTGCTTCTTACATGTGCTTTTCCTTTTTTCCTTTTTCATTCTTCCTCTTAGCAATGCTACTGATAATAAACACAACTGAAAAGAAAGAGCAAAAACAAATCTTCACCTTCTACCAAGGATCTGATGATGGGTTAGTCAGGGAGCTGCTGGCTTGGTTTTGTATATTAGGTGTAAGGAATTTATGATGGAGTGTTGTTTTTCCATTCTAAAATACAATTGCTCTTTAATGATTCCTCACCTCTTGAGAACAAGAGGGCAGGGCTATCCATGTTTTCTTATGGTTCATCATTTCCTGAAAGAAATTCTCATTAGAATGAGGCACATCTTAATGTAGCAAAATTTTCTCTTTATCTGTAGCCTCATATCAGTTTGTTGGAGCAGAGTTCATATAGTCATGAACTTAAACACGCTACAGTTCAATACATGTGTTTTACAGTATCTGAATTGCACTGATGATGGAGCCCGAAGAGTCTGCAAAGAAGATGGGAGGAGAGCTCAGCAACAGAATGAGGTGAAGATCCAGTTGTTTCAAAGAGCAGACTAGAGAGTCCTTCCCTTGCACCTCAGGCATGTTATTAGAAGGCAGAAGGAATACAAGAAGTAAATCAGATCATCAGCATTATAATGCCAAGGAAATGTCCAGAGAAATAAGAAATAAGGGAGATATATTCATCTGCTGAAATAGGATTTGGTCAGAAAAAGTCTACAAATTTCCAATGCAAAACTACAGATACCCAATGCAAAAGTTACCCGTCTCAACACAGAGAGACAGAAATCCACCAAAGGCCTAGACAGAGATCAAATATCACAGAATCACAGACTCACAGAACGGCAGGGGCTGGAAGGGACCTCTGGAGATCCCCTTGTCCAGCCCCCCTGCGTGAGCAGCACCCCCAGAGCAGGGGGCACAGGACCGCGTCCAGGCGGGGTGTGAATGGCTCCAGGGAAGGAGACTCCACAGCCTCTCTGGGCAGCCTGGGCCGCTGCTCTGGCACCCGCACAGCAAAGGGGTTTTTCCTCATATTTAAGTGGAACCTCCTGTGTTCCAACTTGTGCCCGTTGCCCCTTGTCCTGTCATCGGGCACCACTGAGAAGAGCCCAGTCCCACCCTCCTGACACCCGCCCTTCAGATACTGATAAGCATTGATAAGATCCCCCCTCAGCCTTCTCTTCTCCAGGCTGAACACACCCAGGTCTCTCAGCCTTTCCTCATCAGGGAGATGCTCCAGCCCCCTGAGCATCCTTGTGGCTCTCCCCTGGACTTGCTCCAGCAGCTCCCTGTCCTTCTTGAACTGGGGGGCCCAGAACTGGACACAGTACTCCAAATGCGGTCTCTTCAAAAGCAAATTTCTCAGAGAAAATGCTATGTATTAGATATACTGAATTCGTAACAAATGCCATAGCAGAGAGCTCCACAGGCTCTTATGTCACCCAGAGGAAAAGGAGAGGGAAATATCTGAACAGTGCACTCAGAATGAATCTGGAGCATCTCTCAAGGCAGCAGGATCTCCAAGTTAGCTGCAGAAGCCCTCCATCAAACAGCACATAAAGGGAACTCTGGCATTTAACCACTACGAGGACATACAGAGGGCAACCCAGGTCACACAGGCATGATGGATCCATGCTTGTGTCACGGTAGTGGAGGAAGGACACTGATTCAGTCTGAGAAAATCGTAATCAGAGAGCAGGATGACAGTCATGGTAATTCCAAACTCTTGCAACATCTCCCTTTTGCAATCTCCCACAGAGGTCTGAGCAGTCTGTGCACAGCACAACAGAGCTGCCAGGGCAGCTTGTAATAACCTGTTATGGAAGACTAAGACTTCAAGGTCCTACATTTGGTGGTTTTCTATCTTCTTATCTTTTCTTCTTATCAAATTTTCTGTGCATTGTCCTCAGCCTTGTTTGAAGTTCTGTTGTGAAGTCAGCTCTCCATAGACTTTTTCCCCCTCACAACTCCTGCTTGCAGGAGTAATGCTAATAATAAGCATTGTTAACACTGCCAATATTAATCAGAGTTTAAAACCTCTTTGCAAATTTTAAATAATTAGCACAGGCTAAAACCCATGTCCAAGCACAGGTGTAGTCTCATTCACTACCATAGATCTACACTTGATCTGTGGTAAAGGAGAGAATGAGGAGCAGAACTGTGAGGGAACCAAATTTCTTGTCCATGAAAGCATTCAGGATTTCCAGGACTATTCATGACCAACCAGAACGAACTCAAAGGACTTGACGTTTTCTGCAAAAATTCCCAGGGGGGACTGTTACTGGGTGAAGGGAGGGTGTCATTCCAAATTCCAAAACAATTGCTCCATATTTGGTATTTTTTTAAACAAAAGGTGGTTTCAAAATGTATTTTCACAGCAAAACATTAAAAGGCCAGATATTGTCTCAATGAATGTCTGTTTTTTCAAAAAAAAATCATGTCTATGATAAAAGTCTTTTACCAGCAAAATATTAAAGCAGGTCTAGCCAGGAGAATGTTTTATAACTGTGAAACAAACTTGAATGAATTTAAATTTTGCCAAGAGTCACTACAAAGTTTATATCTTACTTAAGCCATCTAAATAGTATTTAGCTAGAGATAAGGAAAGTAGAAGGAAATTCTTTTTTTCCCTGTGTTCATTAGATTAATGTATTATATAGCTTCTCTTACTCAGTATAGCAAATGTAGACTTGTGGGGGGATACACTCAGAGATACGTAAAACTTAGGAGCGTGTTTAACCTAGAGGACAACACTGGCACGGAAACAGATGGTCCAAAACTAACTATGAATAAGTTGATGACAGACAGTTTCTACTTCCTGCATCAGAGAGGCTCTGGAGCAACCTTCCCGGAGGGAGGTGAGGGAAGGAAATCTATCCAGTAAAGTGATACATTTATAAAAGAGATGGTATGACCTGTCTGACTGTGATAGAAGAGAGCTGGACGCAAGGATTTTTACACAAAGCAAGGTGATGAATACATCAGTTAAGCTCAAATGATGGCTTTTGTTTATTACAGCCTTCGGAGTACTTTCCTGTTATCTATCACTGCTTCCAGCAAATCCTTGTAAAAAAAATAGCTCAGATATATTGAATGTGGGAGGAGAGGAAAAGATGGCATGGGGAGGGGGGAACGTGCACGGACTCTGACTGAATGCTGCACTCTTAGCTCCAAACCACCCGCAGCAAAAAAAAATAAATATTAACCTGTTAAAGTGGCAGTATGATCCATGGGATAGAGCGCGGGCTAGCTCCAAGGAGAGCAGGGTGCAGCTCTGGTCTTGGCATGCCGGACAACCTTCACCAAATCCCTTTATCTCCTGAGGTTCCTCATCAGCAGTGATCATCAGTGTTGATGATTACAACCCCTTTCCTCAAGGGCTTTGAGATCTGCATATTTAAATGACTGTATGAAAAAGATATTATTACTTTGCCACAGATTCAGTGACAGGACATTTCATTGTAAACTTTAGCCAGTACAATACTGTATAATCTTATATCTATGTGGACAACAGGACCTTGGGGTATATTTTTAAAAAGTGCTTAAGAAGTAGGGACTTAAAATGCCTTTTTATATATCAGCCTTAGCAATTTAATAAAAAAAAAAAAAAAAGGAAATTGTAATCTAAATTAGAGCAAAATTGCTCCAGAATTCTGAAGTTTAAGTGCAAATAGATGTTCACAGAAAAATGGCAAAATAGTTTGTCTTAGTTCTTAGGTCACTACAAATTTGCTACAAACAGTTTTGAGGACGTGCTGGCCAGCACTGGGGGTAAACCTTCCCCAGTGCCCTCTGAATAAAGGAAGCTTTATTTTCAGTTGACTCTGCTCTGATTTAGCACCCAAGAGAAAACTCATGATGGTAATTCACCTTACTTCATTTTTCTTTAATGGGCTGGCAAAAGCACATAGCTAAACACAAAGCCAAAAGTTAAGATTTCTAGACTGCCATTAGGTGTCACGCTATATAGACAATGTACTACAGTTTCTGTCTTTGGGCATTTCCTTTGAACATTTTCTCTTAATCTTGACCAAATGCTCTCACCCCAGACTGAGAGCAAGGTGTAGCTACCTGCCGGAGTTAGAAGATACTCAGAGAACAACAGGGCTACTCACAGGGAAAGCAGACCCATTAAAACTGCCTAATTTCGTAAAGGCCGTGTTGGTGCTTGGGATTACTGCTCTTTATGTGGCTTACCTTACCATTTAGCTTACCTTTTTTCCCATACGTTTAGGGCTGAGATTGTACTCACTGCAATGGGCCTTGTTTTGTAGGAACACAAGGGCTATGTTACTAAAAATAAAGCTGACCTGGCACTACTGGTGAGCATATTAATCACCAAAATTTGTTTTGGCACATACCTTCCTTTTGGGATGAGGAAAACATGGTGTGAGCTTGACTTTGTTTCACTGCGTTACTGAATGACTGCATTTCTTTTCGGTAGCTTTTATTTCAACCAAATTCTTTTCTCCAAACTGCTTTTGTTTTAAAACCGCTTTCTTTTTTGTTGAAGTAACAATAAAAGGATTAAAAGAAAGTCTCAGACCCAGAATAAAATGTTTCGAGTGAGGTCATATGAAATATATTTTTAATACAGTTCTCTTTGAGTTGTTTTTTTGTTTTTTGAATGACAAATGAAGCCAGCAGTGGTCAGTCGTAAGACACTCCTTCCACTCTCCGCACAGTACTGCAGACCAATGCAATCAGACCTGTGGCATTTTATACCAGCTTCTGTTTGAACAAATACAATTAAAGGGCAAAGTAAGATACAAGGCAAGGGCGTATCAGGCCTTTTGTCTCTAAGGGTGATATCTGTGCACTGCCTGTACAATTTAGGCAGGAGTCCAGCAACCAGAGTTGACACAGCTGGCCTCTAGAGGTAGTCATGCTTTTCCGTAGTGTAAACTACAATAAAGTCTATACAGCTAAACCTATATGAAGGCTGAAACAGATTATCGCAGAGTATTTGGGAACTATAACTGACATCAGTATAATTCCTGTTATTTGCTGCACTGAGTAGATTTATATACAGCCGAGGACATGGCCTGGCATTATTTCCTGCCTGGGAATTTCTTATTTGTTTGTCTCTTTTATGCCCTCAGAGAAAGCCTAGAGCATATTAAGAAGTTTAATAGATACCAGCAATGACAGGTTACATTTATAATAGTTTACAGGTTCTAAACAATCTTCTGCCAAGAAATTCCATCAACTGGTCCTAATGTCCTAAAGCAAAATTCACTGCCTAAAACACAATGTTTAATTTTGTCTCGTGCTCTTAATCGACTTGTTTCAACTTCTGGCCCTTGCTTTTAAAAAAGAGAAGGCGCGTAGGGTGGAAAATGCACCAGAGGACTTCGGTTGACATGAAAGAGCTACATCATCTTGAACGGCAGATATGCAACTTCATTCGTAAAATGCATGAATAATTACGTGGCATAATTACATGGTCTATCCAGGTAATTGCATGTGAAATTGAGCATGGTGTCATGTGCTAATGAGGTTTACAGCTACACTTAAATTTTTGTGTGTATGATTACATTGATTGAAATATTTTAAATCTGCTCTTAATAGTAAGGGTTAGTCCATTGTCTGGTCTAATCTACTCCCAGCAGGGTGAAAGTCTACCATCGTAGAGGTTTAGCACAAGGCCTTTTCATCACTGATATTTTGCAAGCAGAAATTAAATGTGAGCTCTCTCCTCCCACTGTTGGTCCAGTTACTCAAAAAAGCTGCCTAGCAATGATCCATTTCTCTTGTGCCAGTGGAAATCAGGAATAAACAGGAGAAATCAGGAAAATCGCTGAGGTCTTACTACCGCTGTCATGTGTCAATAGGCTGTGTACAGAATGGTAGATAAAGCGTGTCATGTACAAGCTGGGTGTTTAGTGCTGACATATCAGAGTGCTATACAGATGGTTATCCTATTGCCTCAGGGAGGGAGCAGGAGGAAGGCCTGGCAGACCTGCCCGGGTATGGTTTCGCTCCTCAGGGTGATGGAGGGTATGTTCTCTCAGAAAGCTGCTGCTCATGCTATTTAGGTACATTGTGGAGCCCCCAAGGGTTGGCTGGAGGCTAGGTACTCTGCATAAATCCTGCAGAAGCCACTGTCTCCAAAGTACCTGCAGCGTACCCTGCTTCCCAGTGGTAGGACCCACTTGCAGCAACCACCAGGTCTCCAGGGGCCTTCCGCCTTACAGCAGCCCCCAGGCATGAGCTGCACCACTGCCCATGCCTAGCAGCAGTCCTCCTCCACGCTCTCTTCCCTCCTGTCTTCTGTACATTTGGCTATCAAGTAGTGGAAAGCAGGGGAGGGTCCACAGCAAGAGCAATGGCTGGCCAAGTGACCCCTCTGCCCTAGCTATTGCCCCTGTGGTCCCGTCATCATCACCGTCTGTGGGTATGGTAAGGCTGAATAGTCCAGGAGAGTAGGCAGAGGGAGGTGTGCCTGACCAAGGAAATTAGAGACGTATTAAATGATCATTTACAAGGGAAGGTGAGATCATACCAGAACACAGCACCTGGCCTTTCTTGCAAGTTTATAATAATGACACCTGCTAACATTAAAAAATACCCCATTAGGAAAATCATTTCACCCGCACTGTCTCACAGTTGTCTTTCCTTTCACCGAAAAGGATATATTAGCACCAAAATCTTCTGCTGCTCTTTTCCCACTGGCTAGAGTAATACTGGAATCAAGCTTAAATGTGAACATAATTGAGAACTCTTTTGAATAAAATTATCTCATTCAGACATACTGGTTCTAGGAAGTCAAGCTAATGCAATCATTACAGTAGGAGTCTAGAAGCCCAGGGCTGCTTACTTCTGTGCCTGATTTGCCTACTGACTTGTTTTATGACTTTAGAAACAACTTAACTTTTCTGTGATTCATCTCCTTCAGCTGGAAGATGGATATGATAATGTTTGTTTATTTCAATTAAGTCTTGAGTAGTTTAAAAGGGATTAATTAACCTCCATCAGACAACCTTGAAAGGTACTAATGCATAGTGTTAATAATACTATAACAGCCCTAAAAATAAGGAGGGGAGAGAACGTTTTAGAAGTTGCAGAGCTTTAAGCTTAAAGCTGGTGTAAATAGGAAGGACAGACTATTTTTATGAGTGGCAATAGAGAAGCTACTGAGCCATCTAGTCCATTCTTGAGCAGACAAGTTAGATTTTGCATATTTATTTATCAGTAATCCATGTGTCTTCCAATTCCTCATTGGCTGCTAATTCATTCCAGTTAGTTGGAGAATGTTTAGATCTGTTCTTATAAAATCCCATTCACACCTCTCACTGTTTCAAATTAATTAGCCTGGCTCAAACTTCAATATACCTTCTAGAGTAAATCCTTTCAAGAGTATTTTACACTGTCAGTACATCCAATACACAATGTCTGGGATCATACCACGTTGCCCAAAAAGAGCATTAGATTTGCAGCTTACTCCCAGCCAGCATGGTTCTTCTTCCAGTGCAAATTTGAGTTTTGGGGGCTGAAAATGTGAGTTGATATTCTAAGTGACCTGGAGTAAATCTCTACAATTTCTCTGAAGACAATTGAAATACATTGATCCACAATAGCTGAGGCTCTAGCCCTGCCATAATAATTAAGAACCGTGTCAGTGTAGAAAAAAATACAGTCTGATCTGTACTTATTTGTGTATTTTTAACCAAAGAATTTAGTGCTAAACTCAGTCCTCATGTACTGCTGTGAATAAGTACCTGAGGGCAGAGTTGATTCTTGCTGTCATAAATGTCATCAGTCTTCCTCTGTAGCTCCCAGTGGAGAGCACAAATCTGACAACCTTTACGCTACAAGATCCATCTCCTTCCATGAGTAGGTTGGGAGTAAATGGTTCTCCAAAGGAGGAGTTCGTGAGTGCTGGTGTGTATTGCCAAGTTATCATTTAAGTTTGTCAGTGTTTTCTGAGGACATTAGGCAATTATGTCATTGCATTTGCAGGTTATATCTATAATTATAGAGCCTAGAATTAGTCCTGTTTGGGACAGTTGCAAATATACAAATGAACTAAAAATTACCATCATTCTTTATGCAGTTGACCACTTTCACCCCATGCCATCAATAAATTACATAATACTAGAACCAAAGTATTCCTGAGAGACAGCTCACTTATCTGTGCTCTTCCATGGGAAGATTGCCTCTGTCATAGTGTTGAACACCTTCTATATAATAGCTCCTTCCTCCATGGAGGAGCTATTCCTCTCCAAATATTAGCTGATTTTAATTAGACTCTCTAGGTCCCCCAATACACCACTTGGTCTCATCTGAATGCAGCTTCCAGTTTTCCTTGGTGGATTTGTTACAAATGCAGTATTAGCGGTATTTTAGTCTTTGCGGTAAGTGGCTGTTTCTAAGTATTGCTCCTAGGGAACTTGTGGTAACATTTTCAAAATCACCTAAGAGCTCAAGTTCCACTTTCAATGGTGAGTGAGGTGCCCACGTCTCCAGCTGAAGCACAGGCAGCCAGACAGCCATTTTAGCGTAGGCCACATAGCAGCTGCAGCCCAGCATTATGGAGGTGCAGAAATCTCCCTTCTTTTGGTCACACTGGGCTGCTGAAGAGAAAATCGTGCTCATAGAGCTTTCTGGGTATCTCCTACCTCATCTGCATTCATTCAGTATCCCTATGGCAACTACATCAATTGCTCAATTGGAGTAGTCATCTTAGGACGGTATTATATAATTTCTTCTTCTAAGTGGTTTAGCAATTGAAAATAAAAGAAAACAGTAAAACAGCATCAGTGACCCAATAGTTCTGTGGAGACAACATACAACTACTTAACAGGACCGGGAGATGTCCAAAGACTGCTGTTTGAGTGGAATAACTGGACTCAGCAAAAAGCTACAGCCTTCCTCTTGGGCAGCTCAGCACTTTTCCTTGGCACTAATTAGAATGGGGAGAGGGGGAAATAGCCCTTAAATCAGAAAGAAACCTCAAAAGTTACATTTAGGGAAGGAGTAGCTTTTATTTAGGTCAGTGCTTCTGAGGTCTCTAATTTCTAGCATCACTCTCTTGAAAGGGTTTTGCATCCGTGAACTGAAATTCTTTATCAAGGGCTCTAAATGGCAATGAAAATTATACAGTGAAGGGCTCAGCTAGTATTGGGACACCTTTCTTTTCTCCATCTGATTATCGCTTAGAATGCATATCAACGTGGTGGATTTAGTTTCATCCAGCTACTGCAGAAGCATTATACTAACTGTACATCAATAAAGCTTTGATTGGTATCAGGGTGTTTTTCTTGTCTCCATCCACAGCCATTTCATGGAAAATGTCTTAAAATTCTCAGGTCTTCAAGGTTTGCAGAGGTTTATGGTGGTTCACTTTGAAAATCCGTAGTTCAATCCCCAGTGTCAGCAAAGGTGAAGTCCATCAGACCTTTTCAAGGCCCCTGCACCACTTTAAATCCAATTTAATCATGTCAAGAGATTTTAGTGATGTACAATACTTGTGTTGGGCCTTCTTTTGTTCTTTGAGAGCAGATATAAAAAAATACCTGCATTTTTGAGGTCCCTTGCAACCTGGGTTATTCTATGATTCTGATTTTTTTTTAGATAAAATTTTCCAAATTGGTCTTACCTTGGATCAGCACGTTTGGATTGCACTCACCTCCAGTCTGCTCAGCTTTCAAGCTGACTACTGAAACATGTGAACATGCAACAGGTCACAAAACTGTGAGCTTAGCTTAAAGGTTGGGAGATTTTTAAATATTAATATAGTTATGCTTGAGAAATTGTGACTTCATGCAACACACTGTTCTTTGTAAGACTTACTATGAAATTTGGTCCTAGGTTTGTAAAATACTGCCTGCTGTAGGGCTAAGAAATTAATTAAAGTTTCCATGTTTAGTTCCTATCAAAGGTTTATGTGAAAACATGACATGACACACGAGTGAGGCAGTGGTCCTGACAACACAGTCAGGGACAAGCTCATAAAACTCCTCCTTCTTTCATGAAAAAGAAGCCTTTTCCATCTAGGTGAGAGTAAAAAAGGGAAAATTTAATTGCAAGTTATTTATGTATTTAAAAAAAGAAACAAATACCTTTGAGTGCTTTCACTTTGAGCCTGTCATGTTTTCTCCCATATTAAAACATGAGTAGAGGAATCTGCGTGTGTGTGTCTGTGTGTGTTTTTGAATATGTCCAGTCACACAAATTTTTTAAAACCTTACTGAAATCAAACATCTGAGGATGAACTATGTCCCCTTTGAAGCCAATGGCTAACCACTGACCTCGATGCGTCCATCCTCACCTGTAATTACGTCTTGAGATGAAAACCCCTAACTTCAGTAGACTAACTGGAAAAGCTTAATTTGCTGTCAGTGGAACCAGTCTCTCCCCTCCTAGTTTATTATGGATGGTTCTTCCCATTAAATTAAGAGCAAGAGGAATTGTAAAAGGCAGGAATAGAAATCAGATTTTCCATTGATAAATGGGAAATCTGACTGGCAACAACATTCAGATATACTGAGATGAAAATCTGAAGATACAAACTTGGACTGATATTATTGGAAATACAAAGTTTGCTGAGTTCAGAGCTGCGAAATGTTGACAATTTTAACTATTTCGCATATTAACTTTCATTACTTCATTAGTTATATGTAAACATCGAGTTACAAAATAGAAATACATGCTTTTGCAAGTTTATTCTTCAAAATGTATTACTTCTAATGATTTTCCTTTTTCATATATTTTTAAATGTTGGTTTTCCATATGACTCACAAAAATAAATCAGAAAAGAGAAAAGAAACATACATAGATATGTACATACATTTAAAATCAACATATGTTCAATTAAATTGTATTTTACAGTGAGGTCAGCCTCCTGCTTCAGAAGCTTTCCTGAAAAATATATTTGTGTAGATGAATCATTTTAAGATTCAACAGTCAGTGGAAGTTGACAGAGGCTTTTCATATGAAATATTATACAACCTTATGAACATCAAAATTATATGGCAGGAACTGTTCTGTTGAGCACTACAGTCACTTTCCCAGGATCAGATCAATACATTTTCTGTCAAAGAACAAAATCTGCTAAAACAACCAGAAAATTTTTGCAAGAAAATGTTATTTTTAATACAGCTAACCATGTAATTCTAGAGCAATACAGATAGGCTTTTTCACATACTTTCTTGTCGAAGTAAACCGAGGAGGTACCACACAGATTTCCCAGTACCTTTTCACAAACTCAGACCCATCTTGCAAAAGCTTATGGACATGCCTAACTTTTCACAGAGGTGTATTTATTTCAACAGAATAGGTCTCTGCCTGCAAAGTAAGCACATACGTTCCATCTTTTCAAAATTATAGCCTTTGGGTCTGATCATACAGGCAACTGCGTAAACTCATCCCTGTAACTTGGCTAAACCCCGTTTACAACACGTGCAAGGGTTGCCTTCACAATCAGATCTCAAGGTATAGCCAAACTCTGGAAACATTCTGCACGTGCATAGCTTTTCAGGGGAAGTATAATTACAGACTACCTTATTCGATCCCAGTGGGTCTAGCCACGGTTGCAGAACTGTTTTTAAAGACTTCTTATGTGTCAGCTGTAGCTCTCTATGCAGGCCTCATGTGGAAGCATCTGAGTTGCTTTCAAGGACAGTCAAGATCTCTGTATGATACAAGACACAAAGGAAAAGAAGGGGTTGATACTGTTTTGCTTTTTAAGAAATTAGAGTTATCATTTGAAGGACCAGTCATCATTCGGTCTCTTTGGTTTGATAGACCTTTATTCCAATTCTCCAGCAGTCAATATCCCACCAGAGGTAAAGAATTAATCAGTAAAAATAATTGGTTTCTTGTGTTGGATTAAAAATAAGGGCATTACTGATGGTTGCAATGATTGTAACGGGGTGAAGAAATAAAATAGTTGTTGAACTGGGTCTTTGGTTTGGGTTGAAGAATGTGTTTGAACAGTACAAACTTGGTTATTTGAGGCAGGGATCCCTGGATGCTTAATTTAAATCTGGTGCATAGGAAATGAGCATTTTTTAGGTTCTCTGTTCTTCTAAGTCTTCATACAGGAAAGCTAAGTGGAACTGTGACACCACCTGAATCCAGGCACCTAAGTACCTCTGCCCAGAGGCAATGTCCTCAGATTCTGTTTATAAACAGTGAGGGGAGCTGAGCAGCCGCCGAAAGAAATCCAGAGTGAGTCTAGGTCCAAGGGGAGCCTGCATGTCTCTTCACCACTTACAGGAGGAGCCTAAGGAGATCTAGTGTAAACTGAATCCCCACCTAATTTTACTTGTTCTAGGCCTCATAATCTATTGCTTACATATTCAAAGAACCCGACCACTTAACAAAGAGACAGCTACAATAGAACTTAATCTCCCCATTCACAGACCCTTTAGTTATGAGCCTGTGCACGGGCCCAGTCAGTCATTCATAGATTCTCCTTGAAAAAAGGTGCCCAAAGTTTTGCTTTTGTCTCCGAATTAAAGCACATAACTGGATAACAATGGCTTTGTTTGTCCTCACGGCTTGCAAGAGGCTTAAGATGCCTCAAGGCTGTCTCTTCTAACAGATACTCAGGGAAAGAAGTGGAGTGAGGGCTGCAGGACACCTGTGAAGCAACCACCGAAAAGGGCAGTAGCTGCAGCGCCCGGTGTCTCAAGGGGGAGTCTCACACAAAGCTAAGGCCTGAGCTCCCAATGCCCACCTCCACCTCCGTGGTGCTTACATGAACAACGGGGTTCTGAGAAGGCGCTCTCCTATTTCCTGATGAGCTCCCATCAACCGTATCACTTTCCATCAGGTAAACCCAATGTGAGCATCTGCTGTGCCAGTATCTGAATACTTGCTCCTCTGGCTAGGAGTAAATTTCTCTGACAGGAAGGACCACCTGTCTGGACCCAAGGCTGGGATTTTGAACTTCTGCTAGTGCCAGAAATTTCTTCAATTCTTAGCTACCATGAAGAGTGCCTGGAGGTTGGGAAAGGTGCATTCCCGTTTCTTCTCAGAGGT
>VZTV01025847.1:3706-16388 GCA_013400875.1 Anhinga rufa
GGGGGGGGGGGGAGGGAGTGGAGGAGGGAGTATCATTGCAGTGGAATCTTTTATTAGTTATTTTCAAGAATTACTTTAGTGCATTTGTTATGATGTGCATACAAAAATCTTGCTATAGAAGCAGTAATAATAATAATCATAACTATTTTTGAAATGTACCCTGTAATAATATCAGCATTCAATCAAAATACATGTATCTTGGCCTAAGACAAGATAAAGCAACAGGCAATGCATGTGTGGCCAGAAGGTTTAATTGTCTTGCATTGTGAAGGACGTCTCAGTTTGTGCATCTGTGTCAGTGTGTGGGTTCTGAACAGGAACTCTCAGCCATCTCCAGTTACTGTATGCTTTGGTTCACACCATGGAGCAAGCAGTCTTGGAGCACATGAACTCGATTTCTTTTTGGACTGAAAATGGCAAAACTAGATGTGCCTCAAGAGGACACTCATGAGGAGGAACCAGCGATGAACGGGATCAGACTAGAGGTAGTCCAAAATAAGACAATTGAATGCAGACAGCATGCATTTACGTTCACTCTACAGATCTGCTCTTACTGGTCCTCACTGCTTGCTAATACAGGCATAACTTATGTGTCTCTGTAAAATAGAAGCAGAAAAGAAAGAGGGAGGAAAACAAGCACAACCTGAAAAATTATTGGGCTTGTAGCTCTAAAAAAAAGTTGAAAATACTTTTGTGAGAAGTGCTGACCTAAGAGAAACTTGGAATTTCTGGGGAAATGCAACGTCTCTTTGATTCACCCCCGAACCTCCCTTTTGGGAAAATGGTGTTTTGGTTCTTCCAGTAAATAAGCAAATCTGTATTGAACAAACACCTGACAGAACACCAAAATGATGGTGTTCCTGACAGCAATTAAATTAAAATAATGCTTTCTGTGTTAGAACACATTGCCACAGACATTCATAAAAATCCATGTTTGGAGATGTATTGAATAAGTTATTATATACTTTGATAAATCCTAAAATTTCACTATGGCAAATCTTTATTTTTATTTCAAGCAGAGATAAAGATAGCTGGACTGACCTTTTGATATTTCTATTTATAAGGCTACTGCTCAGCTGAGATGTTGTAGTTTGACATCTTATATAAGTAATTGTGAAGTGTGTGCAGTGACTGTTTAATTTCTTCCCAAATGGTGTTAAAAACTTCTTGGGGGAAGATTTTACTAAGAACTCTGCTTTAGTTTAGGTGTGGAAATTAGAGTGTAGAACGCCCACTACTACTGGGTTTAAAAAAATAAAAAGTAACAAAAATAGAAAAAGATTGAACTGAAAAAGTAAAGACTATGTTTCACTATCTTAACAAAAAACCATAACCACTGTGATTTCAATTTTAGCTTTGTCATATAAAAACAAACAGACTTTTGGGGGAGAATCTTTGCAAGGGATTAATTTGTGTACGTTAATGTAACATCAGATTATTTGTTCATAAGAAAAGTGTTGCCCATTTTAATGACATTGTCCAAAATGCTATTGTGTGTATTAACTTCTTAAGTATTTAGCTGAAATAACATTTCTGATGAAAGCTAAGGGTTGCTTATATAATCATACTCAAGGACAATCTTGCAGGTAGCTGTGCTGCTGAAGAATGGATGAAATCCAACAGCTGCTGATATTAATGAAAGAAAAGATGGGTAGTAGCTGTTGCTTTAATACATGCAAGTTTTTTTTGTTTAGACTTATTAAATAATTTTTCCCAGGGCAGCAGTCAATAAGTATCTTCAAAAGAAAGGTATTTAAGCCCTGTAAATTAATTACGTTGCATTTCCAAACATTATCTGCTACCTCATTCAGTTTTGTATTCTGATTACTCTGTTGCATTGTGGTTGTCCTCAGTACTGAATTTTTTGAAATTATTTCTTCGCTATTAATTATTATTTTATAGCCTCAGATAAAAAAAATCTCCATGAAGTGCCAGGATCCATTTTTTTGGAATAGCAACACACTATGAATTTGGGTTAGGATTCAATTCAACAGGAGGAAGATTATAGTGTTTAGTAAGCTAACAGCTTTTAATGGAGAAGATTTTTGCTGAGTTGCTATTCTGAAAGAATCCTAGAATCATAGAATGGTTTGGGTTGGAAGGGACCTTTAGAGGCCATCTAGTCCAACCCCCCTGCAGTGAGCAGGGACAGCTTTAACTAGAGCAGGTTGCTCAGAGCCCCGTCCAGCCTGACCTTGAATGTTTCCAGGGATGGGGCCTCCACAACCTCTCTGGCAACCTGTTCCAGTGTTTTACCACACTCATTGTAAAAAATTTCTTCCTTATATCCAGTCTAAATCTACCCTCCTTTGGTTTAAAACCATTACCCCTTGTCCTGTCGCAATAGGCCTTGCTAAAGAGATCGTCCCCATCTTTCCTATAGTCCCCCTTTAAGTACTGAAAGGCCGCAATCAGGTCTCCCCACAGCCTTCTCTTCTCCAGGCTGAACAACCCCAACTCTCTCAGTCTGTCTCCATAGCAGAGGTGCTCCAGCCCCCTGATCATCTTCGTGGCCCTCCTCTGGACCTGTTTCAGCAGGTCCATGTCCTTTCTGTGCTGGGGGCTCCAGAGCTGGACGCAGCACTGCAGGGGGGTCTCACCAGAGCAGGGCAGAGGGGCAGAATCCCCTCCCTCACCCTGCTGCCCACGCTGCTTTTGATGGGGCTCAGCATATGTTTGGCTTTCTGGGCTGCGAGTGCACATTGTTGGCTCATGCCCAGCTTTTCGCTCACCAGTACCCCCAAGTCCTTCTCGGCAGGGCTGCTCTCAGTCCCTTCATCCCCCAGCCTGTATTGATAGCGGGGGTTGCCCCGACCCAGGTGCAGGACCTTGCACTTGGCCTTGTTGAACCTGATGAGGTTCTCACAGGCCCACCTCTCCAGCCTGTCCAGGTCTCTCAGGATGACATCCTGTTCTGGCGTGTCAACTGCACCGCTCAGCTTGGTGTCATCTGCAAACTTGCTGAGGGTGCACTCGATCCTACTCTCTATGTCGTTGATGAAGATATTAAACAGTACTGGTCCCAGTACAGACCCCTGAGGGACACCACTTGTCACCAGTCTCCATCTGGACATCAAGTCATTCACCACTACCCTCTGGACGTGACCATCCAGCCAGTTCCTCATCCACTGAACAGTCCACCCATCAAATCCGTGTCTCTCCAGTTTAGAGAGAAGAATGCTGTGGGGGACTGTGTCAAAGGCCTACAGAAGTCCAGATAGATGACATCTGTAGCTCTTCCCTTGTCCACTGATGTAGTCACTCCATCACAGACGGCCATGAGGTTGGTCAGGCATAACTTGCCCTTGATGAAGCCATGCTGGCTGCCTCGAATCACCTCCCTGTCCTCCATGTGCCTTAGCACAGTTTCTAGGAGGATCTCTGACAGGTTGGTAGTTCCCTGGGTCCTCCTTTCTACCCTTTTTAAGGATGGGCACAATGTTCCCCTTCTTCCAGTCCCCAGGGACTTCACCTGACTTCCATGACTTTTCAAATATCATGGAGAGTGGCTTGGCAACTACATCAGCCCTCAGGAGAGGGAAAAGGAAAAGGATTCCCAAGACCTTGCTGGCTTTTATATACCCTTTTTTCTGAGTAAATTGTTTATACATTTTTTAGGTTAGTAATAGAGCATTTTTAATTATAATAGAAAATGTATTAGAAACGTTTTGAGATGGTGAGTATGTTTAATAACCTAAAGAAAAAAAAGGCATCTTGTGTAGTAAGTTATGTCTTCCCTTAAAAATTGTTACTGGCTTTGCAAGTGGAAGAGAAAGCTAGTTAATAATCAGTGCAGGGGGAATCATTGGAGGGGATCAGGATAAGCTTTCCTTGCAATGACACCTTTCAGTGTGCCAGACGGTGTACCTGGTTCAATCTGAATGGTATGTGGACCTTCAAAACAGTAAGTGTGTTCTTTGGGTACATTTCCTTCCTTACGCTGCTTCCAGGAGGGTGCACTGTTTGTGCAGGTCCTTTGAGAAAGCAACAATCTAGCCCAAAAATGTGTGGCTTATCTACACTGAAGTGAAAGCAGGATGGTGCTAGTTTAAGAATTATGGTATAGACATTAGAAGGACACAAGTGTCACTGGTATTAATTCTGGTTACAGTTTTTACAGATTCTGCTCGTGCTTAATAACATCACACATCTTGTTAGTGTCAGGCTTTCTAATTCTGTATTTTTGGTGCACTGAAAGTTACAGATAAAACTGAGCAGTAGCGAGCAGGAGAGAAACGGCAGCAACTCAAATAGAAAGAATAAAGGGATTAGTCAGTGGCTGACTAGTCCATGCTTGTAGAGGGAGAGTAATCAACCCAAATGTCAACATTTATTAATGCTGTTCACATCAAAGACTGTCAGATGAGTACTACATGAGAGTCCCTGGCTTCAAAAAAGAAGTATTGATTGAAATAAACTGCAGTTGAGTTTCAGCATCCTAGCTCAATACATATATAGCTTCATATTCTGTAACAAAGCCACTAAAGCCTGGCAAACTCAGTAAAGTACTTACAGAAATGTCAAATCATGGTCTTCACTTGGTGAACACTTGTCTGTCTGATTCCTTCTATTTAGTGTTAGACTTAAGGCAATAATAACTGCAAATGGAAAAGTTACTAAAATCCCAAGCTCACACTCATGCACATGAACAAGCTACTTCACATGCCGCTGTGTATTTATGTGTGCCAACAGTGCATGTATTATCATATATAAGTTTTAGTGAAACTATATGATATGGTAAAAATATGAAATTGCTATAAACCAGTGTGATATGAAAAGCAAATTTTTGAACATCGGAGAAAGCTTAAATGTGTAGTTTTTTAAAAAAGACATTTTAAAATAAAATAGTGGACTGCAGGTTGATTACATGATTGCATCTTTGGCAGGGATTTAGTTATATGGTCAACTGACAGAGACCAGTGCCTTAGGAAACATATATTTGTATGTGAGAGTATAGAAGTTCCATAAAAGCAGAACCTGTGGCCGGAACACTTACATTGCTTACATTGCATCAGCCAGTACATTGCTCAGCCTTTCCTCTTTTCTTTATAATTTCTGGTTTACCTCTTCTGGTCAGGCTGTCTTAACATGTCTGCTTTGGCAGCTAGAAGGGGCCCTTGGTCTTTACAAGAGCCTCAAATGTAGTAAAGATAAATTTAAGTATTACCATTGCGAAGAGGGGTAACTGCTGGAAGAATGTTATTGCCAACATTAAAACATTACAAAGTTTGATTCTTGTTCATTTTCTTCATGCCAAGTTAAAGGAATAAAACTGTCTAAGTTTTTCTCTGGCTCCATTACTGTAAAAACTAAGCATCTCACATCTTTCCTGTGTGATTAAGAAAAGCAGTTCTCTCCAATATACAGATGCAACAATGGATCAGTTACTTGCCAGAGATAAAGGTCTGTGTGGGAGAACAAGAACTTGGATTTATGTATCTGGCATTTGTCATTCCTCTTTGCAGTAGGTTGGTTAAGGTTCCTTAATTTCTCTGACAGCTTGCACAAGGTAGAATACCTTGGGCAACTTTTGAGAGAGAATTAGCAGCAGCCATTCTTAACGTGCTTTAGGAAGCCAAGCCAGCTACTTCCAAGCAGTGGCAGGATGGCACAGGAGAAATGGGTTGCATAGCTATTCCTTGAGTCAGCCAAAGCATCTGCCTTTCTCTTTTGCAGCTGGGAAATATTGTAAAGCAAATTACTCAAGGATATAATTTAACATGTAGTGGAGGTCCCCAGCACTACTTTTTCTTAGCCTCCTAGTGAGTGCATTGGGGGATTGTCTGCTCTCCTCTTCTGTATTCAGTATCCCATAGCAGTCTCATAATACAAGACGGAATTTAGATGCTAAAAATGAAAGTCTCATGTTGCTACTTACAGGCTATTTTCCATTTAATTTTTCATTCTTTTGTTGTAACATACTGTTGCGGTTTAGCTCCAGCAGGCAACCAAGCCCCACCCAGCCGCTCGCTCACTACCCTACTGGTGGGATGGGGGAGAGAATCAGAAGGGTAAAAGAGAGAAAGCTCATGGGTTGAGATAAGAACAGTTTACTAATTAAAACAAAACAATAACAACAGCAATAATAATATAATGAAAACAAAAATAACGAGAGAGAGGCGAAACCTGGAGGGGGGCTTGGGGGAAGGGGAATAAACAACCAAAATAAGCAACACGTGCTGCAACCACTCACAACCTGCCAGCCAACACCGCCAGTCCCTGAGCCGCAACCACCTGCCCTGTGACAGCTCCCCCAGTTAATATACTGGTCATGACATCATATGGTATGGAATATCCCATTGGCCAGTTTGAATCAGCTCTCTTGGCTGTGGCCTCTCCCCTCCCGGCTTCTTGTGCAGGTGGCAGAGCATGGGAGGCTGGAGAGGTCCCTGAGTAGTATAGGCCTACTTAGCAACAACTAAAGCATCAATGTGCCATCAGCACTGTACCAGCTACAGTGAAGAAAGTTAACTCTGTCCTAGCCAAAACCAGCACACATACACAACTTTATAACAAAGTGCTGAGGCTTGTGGTTTTAATTAATATCTCCAGCTGCTTAGCTATTTGCATATTTCCATAGTGACTATGTTGTTTTGTTTTGATTTGTTTGGGGTTTTTTTTGTTGTTTTGTTCTGTTTGGTTTGTTTTGTAATGCTGACGATCCTATGCAATACTGTAAAAACCATATAGCATCTACACTGGAAAATAAGGCAAATGGTAAAGAGAATTTTTTCCTTTTTTGATGAACATTGCAGAAATTGTTAGCCTTAAGTTTAACCCTCTTCTGGTTAGGGATGAGGGTTCTTAATGTCATTTGGAAAGCTTTTCTAAATGAAAAATTTCTTAAGTTTAAGTCAGTTGCCATTTGTAAGTTACTCTCTGTTTAAGACTCTGCCCCAAATTATGTCTGAATTGAGAAAATGGTAGTGGCTGCCAGCCTACTCTCTCATTCATGTTTCAATTTGAGCAGAATTATGGTCTGGGTAGTGGCATAGACAACTTGCTTTTAACATTAGGCCTTGTCCTGAGTAAGCTGGGCAAGTGAGTTGCATCAAATGATGTCATGATTCATGCATCCTTTGCAATTCTGAAAGTTTCTCTACTATTTTTTTTTGTTGTTGTTCTGGAAGAGTGGTATAGGATGGTGCAGCAGCTGAAATAGTGGATAGGGAAATTTCACCATCTATTCAAAACATCAATTTTTCTGTGTCTGCCAAGCTTCATGTAGCACCACTGGGACATTAAAGGCAAATTAGGTAATTTACATCATTGTGTTTCACACATTGTTTTAAATATCTCTTTTAAGGCATTGAGTAGACTTAGTGCTGGTGAATTTTCCTTTAAAAGGTTCCTTTGGACAGAAGAAACAGGTGGGAGATGCAGAGTTATTGTCCCACCCAACATAGTTGAGAGGGAAATGACTTGGTGAGCCAGAGCAAGTTGATTGAATTTAAAAGTAGATGGCAGGTTGTATGGGGGACATGGTTTCTGGAGCGGAGAATTCTGCAGAATTAGCTTTTGTCCTTTCTGCTGGTGTCTCCTATGTAAATTTGGTTTTGTATTTTCCCATGCTTCACAAAGTCAAGTTAGCCTTTAGCCATTATTTCCTTTCTCACAAACTTCTCTCTACTTCTCTTCTGTTTAGTAGCTCTTGTCTTTGTTCTCCAAACAATTCCTTTTAGAGTTATTTTTTTGAGCTGCAATTAAATTTTAGTCTTATCTGAAGCTGCCTTCTGAAGGAACTATTTTAACTCATCACAAAAGGGAATTTTAGGGAAATCTGCTCCCTCAAAATTGCAGCAGGAGGCTGCTTCATCATAGTTTGCGAAGTTTCCTTATTTGTTGACTTGGAGAATAGGGACTTCATGGATCCACTGATATGAATCCATGAGAATATATATTGAACTATCTGTCTATGACTCTATCTGTACCTCCCCTTCCCATTGTTTTTTTTTTTTTATCTACAGCCTCTGTGGCTGTTAGACTAGGGCCTGTATCACTTCATAAAAAGAATAGCATTCTTCTATGAAGATAGTTCTTTTGACAAGCAGCTAAACATAACGGAAAATCAAAGTTTCTGTGAAAATCTGGCTGAAATTGTTTTAAACTGTTGCTTTAGGCTGTCATCAGACACAATAAATAAGCAGAAATTTTTGACTAAGTTAACTAGAAGTTGTTCTTGTAAGAACCAAAAAGAAGAAAACAGTAGGTAAACTTTTGAAACTTAATATTTCAAGAAGTATTAAAATAGCAAGCAGATATTATAGGTCTTTGTCTCACTAGCTTTACTTCAGTTCTGTCTGATAGTTCTTTACCTTGCTATTCCACAAATAATTGCTTTTTAGGGTAGTTATGTTAGAGATAAATAGTGTTAAAGCACTTGTGTAGTAATGATGCTTCTTACAGTGACTTTTTCAGAGCAGGGCTGGTTAGAGATACCTGTAGTTTAGATAGAGTTTTAGGAATGGGCAGCAAAAACTTGTGAAGCTATAATCATGAATCAAAGCATGTGACATTAATTTAGTAGGTAAGTCATGGCTATTTAGGGCAGACTTACAGGGGATGCATCAAGGTTAAACTCTGAAGTTTGAATTAACAAAGTTGTGATTTTACATTTTAACACAGAAATGTGGTAGAGATTAGAACTGAACTTGTTTGCCTAGAACTGCCTTCAGGGCAATGAGGGAACCCAGGACAGTTGTGGGAGCATTTATCAGTACATTAGTTTCCAGACCAGGATCCTTAGGGCTTTGTTTGACTTTTCCTTTTTACATAAAAGCTACACTAGGAAATGAAGCAATGAGGAGGGTATGATGGGTGTGTGTCCTTAAAACTGTATATCAAGCAGGAGATAGCCACATAATGAAGCCATTAGCCCACTGAATTTTCTCTCACCTGTGGGGTTTTTTTGGTGTTTGGTTTTTTTTTTTTTTTAATGCTTTGAGGAACTGTAGCAACCAGGATAACATTATAATTTGGCAAAGTGAACACTCTATGTGCTACATAGCTGGAAAAATTTTCTAGGTAATAAGCCTTTACAAAATGGCAAATAAAGTGTAAAATATTCAGACTCTGAATTCTGATGTGTTCCTCTAATTATAGCTCAGATGGTTCTCTCTAAAACAGCTGCACTTGAAGCAAGATCTGGAGGCATCAGATATGTAATACGAAACTGCCACCTAGAAAAATCTGAGACCAGATTCTCATTACCTTATTTTGTAGTATCACAATTTTGCTTGTGAAGGGCTAAATATTTTTCTAATCTAATCTATGTCTTCCACTAATTAGCGATTGATTTACAGCTGTATATTTTGGCAATGGAGCTATACAGATTTGTAATCTAACGGACTGACCAGGCTGTGGTATATTCAGGTGTCTTGAAGTTTTATAATCATGCTCATGGATCCTGTCAATGTTTAATGTATTGCATGTGTCTGAGGAGATGTTACTGTGTAATTTTTAGTAATTTCTGGTTACAAGTCTCTATTTTATTGTATCTTTGAAAGCAGGACAGAAGTTAGTGTGTTGCTATATGCATTTAAAATCTCTTGCTAGCTGTGGATTTTGAGGATTTCATGGGGTGGGAGGGAATATTTGGGAACGTACTTTTCCAGAAATAGGTCAAAAGCCACATGATCTGTATTTCAAATCTTTGATTTTCTTGTGAGTGAGAGTACAAGAAAGAAAAAGATTGTGTCCTGTTGCCTCAGACAGAGGAAGTTGGTGCTGGGGTCTCACCAATGAATTTATGCAAGTAAAATTTCTATTGCTACAAGAACTGAGGTATTTGGATTTAATGGTAAAAACTTCTAGGTGGCTGTGTGTGTTTATATCTGTATCTATTTAAAAGGAGCTATGCCTGCTGTATCCTTTCATAAGGGTTATCTTGGGGTTGGGTTGCAGCTTTATATTCTTCCCAGAGAAGCAGAAATGCAGTGGGGTATGTATTTAATTCCACTCCATCTTACTGGTTTTCTCCCAGAGGATTTTGCGTAACAGAAATTTAATAAAAGCAATATGTTTTCTAACAGTATATGCATAAAAAAAATTCAGAGAAAAAAGTTATTAAAATGGATGTTCTTAACCACAAAAGACACCGCTGTTCTGCTGCAAATGCCTCCTGTTCCGAATGATTAAGCAAAAAAGAGCTTGTTAGTGTCTTTCTTATTACAAACTTTACATGTGAAAAAGATTCTTAAAGCAAAAATGCAAAACATTCAGATTAGTTCCAAATTTCTCTTTGTTAATATGTATGATATGTGGCTTAGAAGCCACTTGAATTTCTTTTTCCCTGGAAACGTCCAAATAATTAATATCACTGCTGTATCTTTCAATATATATTCATTACAATCAAGTCTTTCAGGTCTGATTTTTTTTTTTGTCACTGATAGCTAATACTGTGGCATATTATCACTACTTCTGTCTCTCACTGTTGCTGTACTGAAGCAGACCAGTGTCGGGGGACAGCAAGTGTGTCGGGGGACAGCTAGGTCCATCTCCAAGGTCAAATGGTTCATTTTCTAGGATAAAAATATTTTATTTAGCATCTAAATGTAACTAAGATTTGGAACAAAGAAGTATTAATTATCTTAAGTCTGCGTTATGCCATATTTAAAATGGACATAATAAAATAAATAGTGTGCATTTCAGAGTTTTGGTCTGTCAGGAAGTCAGGGAAAAGTGATAGCTAGAGCAACGAAAGGTGAATGAATCCTTTTTGAAGAGCATGCAGTAAATTTGAAAACCATTGAATTACTATTAGTATAATCTTCACTGTTCAATCTTAAATATATCTGTACCATTCATTCCTGACATTTTGTAATCCTAGAGCTACATTACAGAATATATACAACTCATACATAACTGAACTGAAAGCTCACATCCTTCTGTATAACAGAACTACGCCCAACTGGACAGCTTGCTGTTATGCAGTCAGAGTTAGGCAGGAGATTGTATTTCTGATCCTGGGACAGCAAATCTAATGTACAGGTGATACATTCTAATCCAGTAATGCCTTCAATAGTTACTGTATGCACTAAATGTGCTAGTGCAGTGACTCTGGGAAAACTGATATAATATTTTAGAGATGAACTGAACTATCAGAAAGCAATTTGGATTGTAGTGGCAAAGAATATTCACTTAATTGCGAATAAGAGCCAAAGTGCACACTGTGTGAACAGGTATGCAGTTTTAGTATATATGGATGAATGTGTACATGTGAGAGCTGTGTACTGGCTGTAAATATAAGGCATCACTGCATTCATCCATCATCTTGTTCCCTTCATCTTAACTCTTCTGCTAAGGGTGTAGATCTGCTTAGTCTCCCCCGATAGGAATTTTAGCTTGAGCAAGAAAAGCAGAATCATATATTTTGAAACAGATCCTCTCCTGGTTTCCATTTGCTTATGTTGCTTTGCTTCAGTGAAGCCATGTCAATTCATGCTAGCTAAGGGTAGAAGAACTGACTTTTGTATTACATGATTACGATACCTCATTGGAAACTCATGTTTAAATAAAATACAATCTCCTGCAAAAGGGTCAGATATGAATAAAAACCAGTCACGTGAAATCCATGATAGTGTCTACTGATAAGGTTGCTGTTTCAGACTTAAACACTGTCTAGAGTGATATTTGTGGATGTGTCTTAATATGCCAATTGCCCAAGAGAGATTGAAGGTATATTTTGCAGTGATAGTTCTTGCTTTGTGTAAATTCAGGAAATACATTTGGTGGAACAAAGACAGCCATCTTGGTGGTTCTTCTGGGTTTATGAACTAAGAAAGCAAATCTGGAATTGATTTTCACCAGGACTTTATATTCCAGTGTTGTTACAGAATTGTTGGGATTTTTTCCTTTCTGCATCAATATATGAGAATTACAATGTTGGACTAAGGTCTATTTGAAACATTTCTGTTCGTATTTCACATCCAGAGCTATCAGTCAAACTGGTTATGTTCTTGGATGGGGCATCACATCCAATAGTAAATAACATTTTTTGAGTGACAGAAAAGGTTAGCTTATATGTGGATAACATCCACTTGTTACAAAGTTTCCTTCTGACAAGCTGTAAATGAGATAGTTTTCTCACTGATTTATGTTAGGAAATAAAATGACATGTGTGTATTTGTCATAAGTATTTTTTTCTCATTTTATTGGCTTGTGAAAGAAGGGACTGTTTTGTTAATAAAGGTATAGTATGAGTTTCTGGTTTAGCACCATGCCAAGATGGTCCTCTATTTCAGTTTGTTACGTTCACGGAAAAATTAAGTAATAACAATGTGTGCACTAATCACGGTCCTCTGTAGTGTCAGAGAGAGCAGCAAGTGCAAAACACTGTGTTAAAATATCAATGGTTTCAGAGTTTAAACAGAATAGTTTTAACCCTGGTGATAGTTCGAGTTTTTGTGTATAATCCATAAATAATAAAGTCTGAATAGTGTCTCAAAAGTTAAAGGACGTGGACTTTGGTTTTCATCTTTATCCCATTAAGAAGGTAGATTATGTGGTTTACTGCATGTTTTTATTAGTATGTAAGGATGATCATTCCACTATCTTAGTGAAGTTAGGAAAGAGCATGGCATACACAATGCAACCCAACCTCAGTGGTGCCACAATAAGTATTTCGTTAGCATTGATAAGGCATTTAAAGAAGGCACAGTAATTTCTGTCCCCTGCTTTTTTT
>VZTV01025847.1:16723-26968 GCA_013400875.1 Anhinga rufa
CAGCACTTGTGGTTTTTTTTTTTTTTCTTTTCTTTCGGGCTTTGTTTCTCTCCCTCATTGTTTTCCTTTTGTATTATATTATCATTACTATTATCATTATCATAATCGTTATTATCATTACCATTATTACTATTACTATTTTAATTTAATTAGTAAATTGTTCTTGTCTCAACCCACGAGTTTTCTTACTTTTGCTCTCCCAGTTCTCTCCCCCATCCCACAGGGGTGGGGGGAGTGAGCGAGCGGCTGCGTGGTGCTTAGCTGCTGACTGGGGCTAAACCACGACAGTAATAATGCATGCTGTAACTTGTTCTTTGATCAAGACCCAGATTGCTTTAGCAAAGCTGTGTTTTATACATTCTGAACCAAAATAGATTGGCCTGAGCAATATGGGAGCATAGACAAACTTAAGTGTTGAAGTATGAAAGAGAGACTTTTGAGTGAACAGCTAGCAGTAAAAAAAAATTGTGAACCAGGTTGCTGGGTTGTGAAATGGAACTTGATCATAGGCATTTCAGAGGTGGTTAAATCTTGTCAGTGGTTTCCTATACTTCTCTTCACTAGCTGGACATAAAATATCTATTTGTATGTAAATAATAAGCATCTGACAACTGAACTTTTTCTGTTGAATGGTTGAAACATGTATGTAGTGCAACAGCTAGTTATGTGGAAAAGACAAGCTGCCTATGCTTCTCAATCTCTTGGAAAGGGGCAAGGAGGCTCTTATCATTCTGAAATGCAGCTCACTGCCGAATATTTACAATGATAAACTGTATGTGCTAAATAACGTGTTTGTGACTGTGGTCCAGAGATGATGATGGGTGGTAGTAACATAATATGTTTTTAGTATTTCAGTGCACATTACCCCACTGATCTTAAAACTTAATGGAAGTTCAGATGTATTTGATATTTACTATTTGGGAGAAGGTATGTTGGTCAAATTGGAGGTGTTAGGGAAAAACACTTTATTGAAACCATAATTCTGTGGTTCTGAGGGGCCAACATAAAACTGTAAGGCACTGGTCCTCTGTTTGACGCTGATTGTACCAGATTGTGGAGTAAGTGTAGAGTTTTAAGCCACCTTTGCACAGAGCTTTCCAGAACTTTATATTCTCTATTTTGATGATTCAGAGATTATAGTAACATCCTTCACTATTAAAACTGTGGTACTTCTCATGCATTTTTTAAGAGCAAAATTAATTAAAGAGGTCTCTTTATCTCCTACCAATTCTCCACTTGTTTGCAAATGCAAGATTGTTCCCAAATAGTCATGTATTTGCTAGTTATTTTTCCGGTGTAGTTATTATTTCATGGTTTTGAGCACCTACTTTCAAATCTATTAATACGGCTGAATGGGGGGTTAATTTGAGCCATGTTTAAGATTCATGCTCTGATGGGTGGTGATGATGGGGGGGTAGAGAAAATATTGACTTTTCCTTATGATTACTGTTTCTGAATAAAAGTCAAATGACTCCATTTATATTAAATTAATCACAGGAAAGCAATTACTGCCTGACCTGTTGGTAATAGTGTTGCTATAAGGTCCTCACTATGGAGCTCAGTGATTTAAAAGATTATAAAGCAATCATTCATCCCATCAGAATGGAAGGACATATTGTAGCACAGTGAAATTAGATGGGAGGATATTGGTGGTTTATGTAGACAAATATACCTTGAGGGGAGGTAGTGATCAAGTAACCTGTCCTAGTGCTGCAATTTTCCTGGTGCTGAACAGATGTGGATCGACTGTCCTCTTGGCGATTCCATAGTAGAAGGATGAGATATGGTGGACAGACTTCTTTGCAGGATCAGAATACAAGAATTAAAATTACTAGTGGTCTTAACCAAGGATCAGATTTTACTATTTTATTCAGAAAAATCCCAACTGATAGTAGGTGTTTGTCTTTTTTGTTTAAGAATTACTCCAAGATTTCATAATATGCTCCTGACCAAAAAACTCAGTGGCTAAAAAATGCTAGAGGCTGAAGCTTCCCCCACAGGTTCTAAAACTGTGACCAACTGTTTCTGGTAAACAAAAAGAGAGATCACTGTGGCCATTTCTCAGTGGCAGAGATATTTTCCAAGGTCTGAAGTTCATAGGCAGGCACTGCTTTAAAACCTAGAGGCTTAAGAGCTGTTTAAATTGACCTAGGAGGGAAGGAAATTTCATGCCATCATCTTTTGGGATTTTGCTTCAAGGTGTGGTTCACCTTTTGAAGTACAAGATATACATAACTTGAAATTAAATATATCAACAAAAATGTCCTAACTGCTGCCACCAGCAGCATGTCCTTTGGATCTGACCAGTCAGAGGCAAACAGAACAAAGCCTCCTGTTGTCCACGTCAGGTCCACCTCTTCTCAGTGGACTAAGACATAAAGTGCATTATGTCTGTGTCCAGATGTAATGAGCAGGGATCACTTGAGCCTCTCTAGACTGTTGCTCCATTTCTTTGTAACTCATTGCTATATCTCTGATTGAATTTATTTCAGTTACTGTATGAATTTATTTTGCTTATTTCTGAAGAGTGGCTTCACCTTGTTGCTATTGGATTTCATGCTGGAGCTGGCTTTGTCTGCTTGAGCCTTGCAAAACCAGTACCTGATACAGCTTGTTAATTCTGTGTTCACATAAAAGTCATGATGACCAGTCAGAAGCTATGTAGTAATAATGCAGCATCTCTGGAAAAGTGAGTTATGCTCTTTTGAATAACAGACCAGCCTGCTGTTTAAGGGCAAAATTATAAAAAAATTCAGACAGGAGTAACATTCTGGTATTACCAGACTCATTTGACCGTCATTCCCTTAACTACAGCTTTTCCCTGAAGATATATTAGTCTTCTGCATTATGAAATAAGTATTTTAATGAGGTGTGTCGCAGCCATCCTTAGTAATGACTTTACTGAATACTCAAGTGCTCTCTGTTAACTTTCATAAAGAATTCAATTTTGTCCTTTTTTGAACACATTGACTCTTAGACTGGCATTATGCCAAAGGAAGTGATGCAAAATGATATTCTTCAGTCATAGAAGTTGACTATTTCTTACAGATGTGCAAAGTGCTTTTGTAAGTGAGAGGTTCCTGAAATCCTGGCAGTACAAAGCAAACAAAGTCAGCTTAATTCACCAGTGGAAGGTTTTTCTATTATTAGGAAGGTCTAAAGAAATATAACACATTAAAACAAACACAAAAATTGCAGAGAGTGATGGGTTTACCCACCATACCATCACACTTTGTATTTCTTTTTTGTTTCTTTTAAATATAACCTCATACCAGCACTGCACATCTTAATAATCAATTTAATCTAAAAAAAAAACCCAACCCCCAAACACATATTTCTTTATGTAAGTATTGTAGGAGGTTATTTTCTTTCTTCTATTCGTGTTTATCTTCTCCGAAAAAAACAAAGACGACTTTTGTTCAAGCAACAATTTTTTAAGAGCATTGGAAAGTTAGTGAATTATAATTCAACTTCTAGGAGCCATTTTTATTGCATGACTTGTCAAACTGAACTAGAGCAAATGTTAATACAAACACTAATTTCAGTAAGGAATGGGTAAAATTTAAAGACTGTGGCAAGACTGATCTGCTTTCGCATTGTGACTGACTATGAGTATCTCCAAATTAGCTGCTTCTTCTGGCTAAATCTTCTTCATTTATCATCTGCACAAAAATTAGAATGTACATTTGCCACACAAGTTACAGTGGTTTAATACTTGACAGATAGTGGTGCTGTCAGCAAGAAAACAGGAATGAAGGGGAGGGGAAAATTAATGTTCTTTGAGAGAACAACTTTCAAGAATGTTACTATCCGAAGTAGAAGCAAGTCATCAAATTAAATTTGAAAAGAAAGAAAGCATAGGAAAACTCTGTTAGTGTAGCTTAACAATCTCTGAAATGAAGAACATGTCTACAGGAGCATTACAGGTTCCATGGTTAGAAAAAAATTATTGAACTCCACTTAGCCTTTTCCATGGGAGAGCAGGGAGACCAAAAGCATGGGGAAGAGTGACAAGGATTAAATCAGAATGGAATGTCCTCTGCCCCAGAACAAACTGCTTTCAAAATATTCAGTATGTTCAAACTGGACAGGACTGTCACCCAAACAGTTAAGGGTGCCAGAGCAGTGGCCCAGGCTGCCCAGAGAGGCTGTGGAGTCTCCTTCCCTGGAGCCATTCACACCCCGCCTGGACGCGGTCCTGTGCCCCTGCTCTAGGTGTGCTGCTCACGCAGGGGGGCTGGATAAGATGATCTCTCGAGGTCCCTTCCAACCCCTACTGTTCTGTGATTCTGTGACTCCCCTCATCATATTGTCTTTCTAGGGAAATTCTTTCAGAAAATTCTCTTTAACTGACCCTGTAATATCTTCATTGCTATGGTACTTTGCCTCTGTTTATGGAATTTTATGAATTCCCTTATTTTTAATTCTAAAACTTTTAAACCCTCTAGTTGCACTATTTATTTCTTTAGCAAGATCTTTTAATATGTATAACTACGCTGATTATGGCTGTAGGGTAGGTCAGGATGGAGGCGGAAATATTTGCCCCCCTAATATTCCCTACATTCGTCTCTATTAGAGGCTTGACACTGAATTGTTAGGCTGGTATGGATAATATATCACTTTCTCTGTTTATATTCTGTTTTGCCTTGAGCAAATGATACCACTTCAGAGACTAGGCACAAGGGCGTGTTTAGCAGGAAGGCTAGCAATCACAACTGATTACAAATGTAATTTTGGGGGGTGATTCTCTGATATATTGATGCACAGTGCTGGAGGCCCTGCTCATGCCAAAATCATATGAACAATTATAGCAAATTGTTTTCTATAATAACACATTTGGTAGTATTGTCTACTCATAGTTTAATACTTAGATCCAAATATTATGTAATTTGTTGAATTGGGCAAAATCAGAGTGTTTATTTTATCAAAAACTTTGGTATTTGTTTTCAGTAGGAGTAGGGATGTAAATGGAAATGCTGAGGGTTTTTGTTGTTGTTTTTTTTTTTTTTTACAGGAACTTGAATATCTCTTCAATTAGCAAATGTCAAAACATTTGTTTCAGATTTGTCATTGTGCACAGCTGTTAAATTGCCACAGTGGAGATGTTATCAAAGTGCTTCTGCTCACATTTTTCTTTTCAAACAGAATTTGAGAGAAAGATACCTATTGGTAACACACAGCTTTGTCAGAGGAGGCAGAACTCACTCTTCTTCCTGTAAGGCTGTATATGGGCTTCTATTCTTCTTTGTGATGGTATGGTCTGATTACTGGGAATGCCAAACATGGCACAAACCAGAGTTGGGACCTTGCACACTATCTTCCATGCAGGATGAGTGAATGCTTTACTCTTTGCCAGGAAAAGTGGTGAAGTACAGGTCTGGTGGTGTCAGTCAGACTTGAGGAGAGGAGAGAACTGGTAAGGCAGGGAGAAAGCCTGCCTGTCAGGCACTGTCTGAAAGGTAGTAGAGGTTTGAGTTGCAGTGTGTCTTCTACACAGTGTCCCTGGTAGATGTTAAAAGGCTATCTTTTTTGGATTCAGGGGAATATCTTGTGTGATTCAGCTTAAATCTGATTAATAAGCTTCTGAATATATACAGCAGTGAGTTCAAAAGATATGGAACACTGCATCTTTGGAGTACCCTGCATTTAGAATTAGTCACAACTTTAAATATACCAGTCCCTTCAAGGGTAGGTGGGCTTAGGCCATGCCTATTTCAGCACTAAAGAGATGTTATCACCTGCAGTATTTTAATGTTACATTAATATTGTGGTGTTTTTTTTATTGATATTGTTCATATCACAGTTACATGAGCTGTTATCTAAACTACTTATTCCTGCATCTCTTATGATTATCAGTTTTCCATTCCATGTTTTAAAGTTTGCCATATTTTTAGAAAACAGTGTTCCTAAAGTATTTATTTTTTAACTGTTAAGTAGCTATGAGAAGTCTCACAAAATGTTATTGATATTGTTTGCTTTCCCTAATCAAAGCATCCTGGTTTTAATTTTTCATTGTGTCTTGGTTCTTGATTAAATTACCATAGTACCTTTTTGTATAACTAAGTGGTATCCTAATGCATGGATAAGAAATACATCTTTTCTTCTCGCATGTTAAAGTGGTGGAAGAGATAGGCAAAATCCTATGTTAAAAGTAAAATACATAATTCCTTCTTGAAATTCTTGAAAATCATAGAATCATTTAGGTTGTAAAAGACCTTTAAGATCATCAAGTCCAACTGTTAACCTAGCGCTGCCAAGTCCACCACTAAACCATGTTCCTAAGCGCCACATGTACATCTCTTTTAAATACTTCCGGGGATGGTGATTCAACCACATCCCTGGGCAGCCCGTTCCAATGCTTGACAAGCCTTTTGATGAAGAAATTTTTCCTAATATCCAATGCTGAAAATCTTCAATGCAACTTCCAGATCTGGAATAATCTTCTGGAAAGTCATACACCTGCCAATCTTTATTGATTTTGGAGTACAACATTTTTTGAGGATATTTATTTTTTTAAAAAAAATCAGGGGTTTTTTCATATTCACTAATTTTGTAATTACATTCTCTATAGTATTGTTTTAATATTAAAAATCTATAGTCAGGTTAACAAGAAAACTTTTACATCAATTTAATGTATGGTTATGGTGATTTTAAAAATTTTTGTCAGTCTTGTTTTGGGAGGAACAAAGTCATCAGGAAACTGGAATAATTGGAATTATTTTGAATTTGTGTTGAATTATATTTGGTTTTTTTTTTCAAGGAAATAAGTTGTTCTACAGGAAAAAATAGTTGATGGAAATTATACTTTCAAATTAAGTTTGGCTACTTTTATTGAAAATGGTTGAAAGAAACATTTAGGTTTTGGTTGAAACTTCTTTTCTGCCTGAACAAAAAACCTATTGTCTTTAGATTTTTAAACTTTTTCTTTTTCTTTCCATTTCAAACTTACCTAAATATTTTCCTTATTTTACTTGGCAACCTAAACTGATTTTTCATACAAGTCAAATTCAATGTAGTTGTTACTTACCACCCTTCTATTTTGTTAGCATCTTTACCTCTTTGTGCTGATTCAGAATAACTCTTCAAGACAAACCATTCTCTGGTTTAAAGAAATTCTTTTGCCATGTGCCTGATTTATTTCAGTTAAATGAAGAAGTATCTTTAAGTTGTTTTTTCTTTTTCTGCCGAACACCTTGGTTTTGAGCATTGATGCAGTTGTGTTGTATTTTGTAATCTACTAGATAGGGGCTATTTTCCATATATTGCCTATTTTCCCAGTCTGTATTTAGTACTGTTATGTCTTTTCAATTTTTTTCTGAAGCTTTGATTTACATTTTTTTATTGAATTTAATGCACTAGGAGCATAACACTTCATGCAGTTGTAATGCACTGATTAGTTCTGATACATGAGACAAGACTGCATGCATATTGTGTTAGAACAGTATGTTGTATTGCTACAGCAAGTCCCGATTATGTTGAGGAAACATTTAGTAATGAGCTTTTGCCTGATTTACTGTTGAAGGTATGCTGATCTTGAGTGTGAACGTGGTAGCTGCTCCTTCCTCAAGAACACTCCTGTTGAAAGGATGCCGATAGCCTCCATTGACCTACCTGATAACATTGGTGAGTCTGAATATTTACTTCCTGTATTAGTTATGCATACTCTGAGCAGAAAGGCCTCGAACTCTTTACTGCTCATTTTCTTCTGCTCTGTGACACAAGTAGTTGTTCAAGATCACACGCAGACTCTGCCTTTATAACCAACTCTTTAATTCAGCACAGATAGTAACTGGTAAAATCACATAAAGGACTCCCAAGTCCTGTTGAGATTCATCATTGCAACTCCTCTTTCCTGGGCTGTGCTGATACCTTTGTCAAAGGAAATGTAAACATTATTTTCAGATCTTACTGAATGAAACGTCAATTTGAAACTTTCAGCTTTAATCCTGTCTCCATGAGACAGTTCAGCATCATATCTCTGTGCCCCAGATGTTTCAGGAAACCAGTTGAGTAAATCAATAGGTCATCAAAGCAAGCTAGCAAATAGAAAAATATTATTCTTACTGTGTTGTAAAAATCAGTCCAGTGTGGTGGAACGTTTTTCAGATCAGAAGATGTGCTCTAATAATAAATCCTCATGTATCACACATGCAGGATTTTGTCAAGGTTCTTCTGCAGCAGTCTTCTGATGGTTATCTATCCAGATAGGTTTCTCAGAGCTGAACACTAACCTTTTTTTATGGGGGAAAGATGAAGAGAGCTTTCTCTGTGTGTTGCTATATGATGGGATATTAAATTCATGCTGGGGAGTATTCAGTCTTTAATTATGCCCTCCTCTGAGCCAGGAGATTTTGGGACTGTGAGTTGTGAATTGATGTTCTCAGCTGTGAATTGGTGTTCTCAGCTGTATCTATTTCTTCATGTTCACCTACTGGGTTTAAGTTAATAAAATCATGTGTCCTTTTTTGTTGTAATAAGAGAAACAGGAAGAATCACCAAGCAGGAAGCAAACACTGAGCAGAAAGTAAGGAAGGTGGAGTTGAGAGACTTCCCTTAGCACAGACTCTGAGTGCAAGGGTTGGAGCACTTGCTGGTTGTGGTAACACAGGTGAAAGGCAGATGATGAACTGGAAGCCAGGGAGAGCAGGGAGAAATGTAGCTGGCAACAGAGCAGATGAGGCATGTAGTTGATTCAGCCAAAAAGAAATTATAGTGACCAAAAAAGTATGTCTGAAGGAAGGCCAGATGTAATAAGTAGTTTTGACTCAGAAAGTAGGAATAAAGGCTTGCTGACTTCCAGATAGGAACTGGAAAGGAAGATATTGAGAGGAAACAGTCCTAAAGAATAGGAGAATCTGGCGGGTAAAAATATGTTGAAAGAGACAGTACTTAGCCTTTATCCTGAGTGAGCTGATGAATTCCAACCCTTATCTCTTCAAAATAATTATTTTGGGTCAAATTAATAAATCAGTTTGATAAAAAAAAAATCTTACATTTTTTGTTTCTGGGAGAACCAAGACTTTTTTTAATTGTTAGCTACTTTTATACTTCAGTTTGGCCATCATAAAAAATTAATAACCAGTTTTTGAAAAACTTTGTCTCATAATTCCACCTGTGAGACAGAAGGAGACAGGCAAATTTGAAAAATGCCAGTAAGGGAAATAGATTCTGCTACTTTTTCCTCAGGGAAATAGGATGTCTTTTCATCTCTTTTCTGGAACGAGTAAAACTGGACAAAAGAAATGTCAGACTCATTGACAAATCCTCCTTTCTCCCCAGGGAAATTATGCAGCATGGCTCTAAGCATCAGGTAACTTTTCAGGCCAAAAGACAAGTACAGCAATCCAGTAATGAACACCATTACTTTTTTTTTCTGTTTTGCTCTGTTGTCCTATATCTAGCTATAACTTCACCAAAATACTTTTATAACTGGCAACTTATTTGCAGTCCAAAAGCCATATTGTGAGGCTATTTCTCTAAGTCTCTCCAGGTAAGTCAGCATACAGGTAATGCTACTTCAGTGTGTCACCTGCTGCCATTGCAAAAAACACCTGGATGTCATAATGTCAGAGTAATATTCCCTTCTGTTGATAACTCATGCTGTTTCAAATTTATTAGTATGGAAAGATACTACTCAATTTAAGAATTTATTATGAAAAAATAAAGCTAAACCGTCAGAATAGATTTGATTGTATCTGTTTGTTTCTGAGAGGAAACTCTCTGAACGATTGCAGTAGTCATGTTCTTTCATATTAGAAGTGATTAGAGAAAACCTAAAGAGCTGAGAATAGGGAAATCTTGAATATTGTCTGTGATTACAAGGACAGACTTTGGGAGCATGTACTTCTCCTGTTTCCTGTCCTTTGGAAATGAGCAATGTTCAAGAAAGAAAGAAAATACTGCCATTAAAATAGTGTATTTTGGTATGCAGCTTTTCCAAATACCTGTGTAAAGTTTGTTTCCTTGTAAAAGACAATCAGCAACATCAACAGTTGCACTGCTATCGCTCATTAATTTTCTGATTATTTGTGTTCCTTGCTTAAAAAAAAATTCTAAATCAGAAATTTTAGCAATTAGCAATAATTGCTAACAGTCTAGACACTTATATACCTACTGCTGTTAATAAGGAAGAAAGCCATAACCTCATTGTCGGACTAATACTAATGATATTTATAGAATAAGGCTTCACTTTTGTTTGTTATGCTATTACTTTTTATTCTAAGCTAACCACAGTACTAATCCTTG
>VZTV01025848.1:342-18292 GCA_013400875.1 Anhinga rufa
AATTTTTTTTTTGTTTTTTTTTTTTTTTTTGTTGGGGTGTTTTTTTTTTTTTTCTTTAATATCAGCTATTTCAAGCACAGATGCAAACCCTAAAATGATGTTTTTAATGATTTGTGGCCTATACCTATAGTTTTTCTGAAGAGCTGAGATTCCTACATGGAAAATCAACAGGAGAGATCCTATTGAGCATCCTGAGGTGGTTAATGTTAAAGTGCATGCTTTATATTAGATCGCATGCAACAGAATAAAGTGGGTAAGAGAGGCATTTGGCTTATAAGCAGGAGAACCATATTTTATTGCTTCCTTCTCTATTCTAAAACTTACCTTGTATTTTGTTTTTAGGGTTTGACAGAGCCACATATGGATTTTGATCTTGGAATCATTAGCTCTGGTATAGTTAGTGCTTGGCTGTGATTCTTGTGATTACCAAGGCTGTTTGACACCTAGCTACAGCCTTCTTAAACACTCAGATAGAAATACATCTGTGATATGGAAGTTTCAGTGGCTGGGTTTAACTTGAATGTTTCCTTTCTCTTTCCTTTTCACCTTTCTTTTTTTTTTTTTTTTCTACCCTGGATGCAGTACATCTATATTCTTTACTTTCTGAGAGTTTCACTTTTACTGAGCCTGAGATTTATTCCATTATATTTTTGTCATGAATTATTGATTAATTTCCTAGCCTCCCTCATTAAAATTGCAGAAGGAAAGTTTTGAATCTTCTGAAGCAGATGTGCGGAGGGGTCAGCACACAGGATTAATCTTACCCCCATGCTACAGGTTCTTTTACAATTAGGAAAGTCCTTCCGTGCACCTATAGACATATATGTAACACACAGTTGGTGCTGGCCTATGTCAGATAGGTAGCAGGAAGGTTGTTTTGTTAAATCCCATCAGTCTAGTTTTCTAGATTTGAAGGCAAACATTCGTAGCATCTGCAGTGTGAGCTAAAGAGAAATAAGGAAAGTTCATGTATGGAGAGAAAGAAAGGCAGAACAGAAGATGGCTACAGAAGGTGCTGCCAGTGGCTGCAGAGGGGCTGCACAGCCAAACAGCTACTGCAGCCCGTGTCTCAGCAACATCATTTATGGAAATTGAATTCATGGTTGCCATGCAGGGACAAGGACATATTATGGAGACCCTTTGGAGGTAGGCAGCTGAACAGCACCTGCTGATCTGTTAGGATGTTTAAAGGTGGTCTGGAAGCCATACCTCTCCCTAAAATTTAATGGAGCACCGATGTCTGTAAGAAAGGTTCCTGTGACTGTAGGCTTTCCCAGGCATTTGGGTGTTAACACTGGAATTTACAGTCACTGGCTGTCACGGATTAAAGAGATTTGAATTTTGGCGTGTCTCTCACCATTGCACTCTGGGGCTCCTACCATCCGACAGAAATGGTGGAGACAGCAGGGAATGCTGCAGACGACATCTAAAGAGAATCCCTGCTAAATTGCTGGGCGGTTCATATTTCTTTCTGCATAACATTAACTTATTTCTCCGTATGGGCTGGAGTAATATATAGTTCACCCTCCTATAATGCCTATTTCATTCCTTACAGATATTTGTTGAGCGTCCTCTTTGTCCCACTTTTTCTCTAAAAAGTCAGGACATTTTCTGAGGAAATATCCAAAGCCCATATTTCTTGTAAATCATTTCAGTCAAAGGATATGACAGACATTATATAGAAGATAGTATGGATTTGCCTGTTTATTTCCCTTGGATTTTCTAATCAAAGCAAGTCACATATACTGGAATCATTATGGACAAGCACGTATTTAGACAAAAAAAGTGAAACGTATCACTTGGTATTGAATATCTACTTATTCAAAGAAAGTTTTGCAGAGCTGTAAGCGCATTCAGAGAAGTACAGGCTCCATCTCTTGTCCTGACTCCTGACTGTACGCTGCTCTCTGATTCTGATCATATTGCACATCATTGGTGCAAGGCACACAGAAATGTTATAGTTTGCTGTTTTTGAAGATCTAACTGAAAGGGTCAGCCCAGTTTACAGCATACACTAAATAAAACAAAGCATTGGATCATCTGGGAATTGTCACAAGTGAAAACCATTGTTTTGGCTTTCAAAATCTGCCCTGCCTTGAGACAAATACAGATACGCTCAGTTTGCTAATTCACCTTGTGAACTGTAAGGAATGACCTGTAGCTTCCGCTGGAAAGCAGACTGACTCTAGAAATGCCTATGCTCTGATGAAAGGCTGTTCTGTCTTGCATCAGGTTCAATGCCTAGTGATGTTGCAGTGTTGGTTTTTTTTTTCAGGCCTGACAGTCCCATCAATCATAACAAAACTGTCCAGGCTGACTGAGTAGCCACTTGCAGGACTGCTTGCCTGAGGTCTAACTGTTATCACTGTCTTTGTTAGCATTTGTACATTTTTCCATCTCTGTGATCTTTGTTTTGATATATTTAACTGGTTTTAGTACTACACAAAAATCTGAAAAGTTCTTTTGTGTTAAACTTCTTGCTGTTCTGATAACATGTTTCTGGCTGCTAAAAAGGACATACCAATAAGTATAGCTATCAAAACCAAAAGAAAAGCTGTTTTTAATCTGGTTCTGGGGCAGAGCTTGAAACATTTGAAGATCAATATAATTACATTTCACACAAAAGAGAAACAAATTAATATACATTTTTATTCATATCTGTTTTAAGTGCTGCATTTGATTACACATATGTGTGTCATGTAAGCTTAGAAAAGGAACAAAGTCTTATGGTGTCCCAAGAAGAAAGTGTTTTGTAACAACAGTATTTAACTGCAACTGCACCAGTTGAATAACCTCTACAAAACGTATGGATATCATGCTGGGAAAGGGTCTGGGAAGTAATCAGTACCAGTTTGGGTTTGCCCGCTTTACCACACTTGTCTGAATCTGCTGCTTTTGCCTGGTTGTAACCAGTGGGGACCTCTGAGCAGGCGCTTGTTCTCTCTAAGTAGCTGATTTAATGAGCAGTGACAGATTCATTTAGAGAGCTGGTAGTGGGTAAAACTGTTACTTCTTATGGGGTCCACAGTCTTAACAAATCTCCCAGGTTGCAAACACTAAAAAGCAGGGTGTTTATCTTGTTCATTGTCTCAGGGAAATAGCAAAGAGAAGCAGGCTGGCAAATGGAAGAATATATTAAATCTTCCTGTACTTTCTCTCCTCCAGCTGTACGGTTGCTGCTAGCTGTGCTGTGCTGAGTGCTGGGTGGAGAGGGCTATTCCCAGGCGTGACACCTGCTTTTTGCATGAGTGACAAGGGGATCAGCTAAGCCAGGGCACAAGGGAAGGCTCACTTCTGGCCCACACATTGCCTCCTTGGCTTCAGAGCTCAGCCAACTGGCAAATAAATCACATTATGTGTACTTCTTACATACTCTATGGTCAAAATCTCTTCTTACTTGAAACTAAGGCTGTGCTGCCATAATATTGCTATATACATGGGGCTCTTTCACCCAGGATGAGTAGGTGTAGGTCCCCGGCATGGGCTGCTTGTCGGGTGTGGGCACCGCTGGCTGGTGTGTCCTCCTACTGTGCTGCAAGTGCTGCATAGCGTGCTGCAAGTGTGGCACACTGGCATATGGCAGTGCCATAGCTAATAACATTGATTTGCAGGGGAAATAAATTCCAGCAATAAAATAGTGTTTGTAAACCAGCTAATAATGATATTTTTTTGATGTTTGTCTCTTTAAGTAAGTATCTGCTTGGAAGACTTATAGAAATGCAAAGACCCCCTAATTTAGACATTAATACCACTTCAAAATCACTATTTTTTGCATAAACAGTGGTGACCATTTCTGTGAAAAGGATGTCAGGTAGCACAAGAATATGGAAGAGAAAAATATAATCTTGTTTAAGAGAAGCATAAAGTATTCAGGAGAGATCTGGGAGACCAAAGTTTTTTTTAGCTAATGTTAATGTGGCAGTTAAATTAGGAGCCTAGGTAGATGTTAGGAACACTGTGCTTCATTTCTCTTCTCTGATTCACATTCCTTCACTGCAGAATGTGTCCCGAGTTTTACAGCAGCTGAGCGTCAGCAGTTATTATTGAATTGAATAACAATTTATACGTATTCAGAAAGTATTGAAATGGGCTACTGACTACTCAAAGCCACATGTTAGTTATCTGATTTTAAGAAGACAATTTTGGAAATGTTGGTTTAAAACTCTCTGTCTATCAAGTGTTACCCATCTGTAAAATTGGGACAATGTTGCATTAGAAAAGTATTATGGAGATTATTCAAGTAATATTAAAGGAGTTCAAGATGAATAATAGGCTAAAAAGCATTAAAGAAGTTGAAACAGCTGATAATCTAGTTGCCCAATAATTTAAAGATTTCTTCTAAATAAAACTTCATTCTTGAGTATGTTTATTTTGCAAAAAGTAGGTGATTGTCCTAATAAAAGTCTGAAAATTTCTCACATTTTGTGCTGTTCAATATATTTTATATCATGTAATGCTCACGGTTTTTTATTGCAGATGATCATCTGTTACTATTTATTGGGCAAAGAACATACAACGTAGGCAGTTCTGGCCCAGTGATTTTGGTACTTGCCAATTCAAATCTCAGGACAAATAATTTCAGTGTCAGTTATGGAAGATATATTCTGACACTAAAGTTTGTAAATAGAAGAGAAAATGAGCAGAAAAAACCCCAACCCAAAAAAACCCCATCATCTTAGCTGACTGCAGAGCAAGAACAGAAGATGGCAAAAAATTAATTATTGTCATTGTCCCTGGAGCCCTTCCCTGAGGCACTGAATGGAAGGTCTGCATGATTTCCAGGTGCCACTCAGCCGTGTGCCACTTATTGCTTTGACAGCCCTCTGTCCTGTTGGGATAGTATTAGTCTTGGGGGATATTTCCTTGTTCCTCTTCAACCTTAGCTGAAATTGGCAATCAGATGTTGAAATAAAAAGATCCATCTCAATTACTTTTGCCAGGTGTTACTCTGGGGTTCTCTGGGACAGATGATAGTCCACGGGCATTTTTTAATCTAGGTAAACTCATGTTTTTCTGTTTTAAAGAGGGATTTCAGTACATAGTGGCCCTTTCCTTGTATTTTATTGCAGCTCAGTATTCTGACTTCTTTGCTTTTTAACTAAGTATTTATTTGGAAAAGTACTTGACTTAGGGGTTAAAGTCTTATTCTACTTCCCCTGCCACTTCTTCGCAATATGTTATAAGAATGATGGTGACTGGCACAGGACCTCTGTTTGGAAGTCAATATTTGGCTCCTGAGGTGTACCTGCATGCATAAGCTGAGCTTCACAGGAAAAAAAGGGAACCAAGCACAGACCTCACACTCCCTTGTGGAGGGCTCCAGCCATGAGGCTATCGCAGAAAGAGAAATGTTACCCCCCCAAAACCTCTTCCAGATAACCTTTTGAAAGTGATAACTGGAACAGCAATCTGTGATACATCAAATTTAACTGCACATTTTCTTACTGCATTAAGTTCCCAAAAAGGATTTTGGCAGTGGTATGCCTTGTTTCTGGATCCTGCTTAGGTGCTGGGATTTGGGATGCTCTGTCTAGTTAAGACAGAGTTTGTTTTAATGCATCCACAGAAGTGCAATTTTAGGCTATAGGTCTGAAAAGCAGCAAGGCACTGATGGATCTTGGTTACTAGCAGTTGAAAGCAGAGTGTTTTTTCAAAGTAACAGGCTTGTATTTGGATGTCTAAATTCCACCCCACTCCCACTTCAAGTGATTCGTTATCTGAATGAGCAGCAGGAAATCTTGCAGATATTTCACCCAACTGCAGCACCCTGAAGAAGCTTCTATCGCCTTTTTGTACCTTTCTGGGTCCTACATTTATGTAAGTGACGTGGCTTCTCTGACAGAGCCATGCACTACTGGCTGTCTCCCATTATGCTTCTACAGCAACCCAGGTCAGAGCTTTGTCTATTAAAAAAAGCTGTAAGCATCATCTTCACAATGACTTCAGTGATTGTCTTGACTCACAAGGGCAATCCTTACTGCAGGCATTTCACAACAGTCTTAGAGAGCACAACACAGAGTCTTTATATTCTTTGCCATGTCTCATCTTCAGGTTCTCTGGGATAATGGGTATCGTCTGATGCCCTAGAAACAAATACATTTTTTGACCTTTTCATGGTTTTCATTAGGAAGTAAACAAAATTTTTTTTTTGTTAGCTGTAAGTAAGACATAAGAAGAAGAAGAAGAAGCTGAAAGTAAGACTTAAGAGCAGAAATAATGTTAGGAAAATTGCCTTTGAGCAAAAAATGCAATTTTTTTTGACAATATCTAGCTACTTATCAGAAAGCAAGTTGAGCTATAGTGAGCTAGAATATACTTTTTTTAATGGAAGTGGTGCTGCTAGACTAAAATCTCAAATTTTTCCCTCAGTAGGTTCACATGTGTGCTTAGAAACTTAGAATTTTACTAAATTTAGAATTGAGTAATCAGTTACTGACAAATACAACAACTTGCAAAAAAGTCAAAGAAAACCTGTAATATTTGGCTCTGAAGATATTTGTATACATATGAATATATGTATACAAACATATAAATATGTATAATTAGTCAAATTAACAAAACAGCTACAAGGGACTGCAAAACACATGGTGACATTTAGACAAAAAAAGAAAATAAGCATCTTTAGGCAAACGAATTTGTAAGCCAGGCTGTGAACAGTGGAGCCTTCCATACTCTCACTATATCCATTAACAACTTGCTTAAGATACATCTGATAGACAGCTGAATGGGATATTACAGAATGAGCAATGAAGCTTTGGAATCCAAAATGGTTCCCCAAGGGTGTTTATGTGGTAAGATAGTTTGGGCATTTTTCCTCTCTTAGCTGTGCACATAGTTGGGAAACTGTGTTGGAATAAAGCGTCAAAGAAAGAACTCTCTGACTATCCAGAAATCAACTACTTGGTTCTTAGAAGTCTGAGGAACAATGGAATAAGGATACACCTGCAGGGGACTAGGCTGAAAATATGAATTCTTGACTTTGTAACTCTGAAGAAGCTTCAGGTGTTTAAATTATTTTTAAAAAATGTGTAATGAAACTTGAAGGGGCTCACGGCTGCGAACAAGAAAAGTAAATAAATAATGTGCATGCAGAAGTTCAAGGGACTTTTGCCTGCAGAGAAGCCCAACAGAGACTGCAGAATATTGTCAACACACTCAGAAAAGTTTTTGAATTCTATAAAAATAAAATGATTTGGCAGGGTCATGTCCAGGATGCAATGAATCAAGAATAAACAGAATAAACTAACTGTGTTATGGGATGGACAGACTCATACAAGAACAAAGTCATAATGTATCTCATTTATCTTTGCTGGAGACCCGATAGACAAGCTTCACCCTAAGGACTGGGTCAGAGTGAGAAAAACTACTCCTGTGGCATTAATTAAGTAACTCTTAGTTTAGCCAAAAAAAAATAACCTTTATTCTCTTGTTCTAAGCCAATTCTTCCTCTCATGCTGCATAAGCTCACTGAAGTCATCAAGTGCACAAAAATTTGACCAAAGTAGATACATGCTTTTGTGTTCAGCTTCTCGGAAGGTGTGCCCTCAATACTAGTGCTGCTGTGGGAGATACAGGATGGGCTTCCTGGTCAGCTTCAGTAGGGTGTTGTAACACTGACCAACTCCACTGTGAAAGGACAAGATCACTATTATTACTTAATGGTTCTTGGCATTCTTCTTCCTGGCACTTTTTAGACGTGATTTTTGGTCACCAAGATGATATGCAGGGCAGCAGTATGCTTCCTAAATATTCTCAGTTTACCAATTTCAGTACAATAGTTTGATAACCAATGATATATCATTTCAACCATTTCAATTTATTCAGATTTGAAAAAAATGTTGGTAAGTGAGAAGTGCTAATGTGCACAATTTCTAACCTTCATATGTAATGATTGGTAAAGGAAGATGATAAAAATCAGCCTGGAATAGTTAGGATGTCCAAAAGCATTACAATATCATGAGATTATGTACAGTCTGAACACCAATGGACCAGCGTTTTAAAGCAAAAAAGTCAGATAACTTCTTGTTGCAGAGTTCAATTGATTTGCCAGAGAACAATTTTCTCCAGCACTATTATTTATCTATATGCTATACAAAATCAATGTGGCGGCAATAAATAACTCCCAATTCCAATTACCTTAATGAAGCTACTGGAACTCAGTGGAAGGTCTCAGACAGCACTCAGCAGCACTTGCATGGAAAACTTGAGCAGCAGCAGCAGCAAGTGGGATCAGCAATATTTAGCCTAAGAAAGCTTTGAGTCCAGACAGCCATTGACAGTCTGTTTTCAAAGGAAAAAAATGCAGTCAGGCACAGACAAAATATTATATGGACCATTTTGGGGTAAAAGATCCATAAGGAAATGATGACAGTTTAGAGGGAATATCTTCCTGGCTCCAGTGTACCAAAATGTTAGATTTTATATGGATTCATTCTTCCCCTTGAAAAGCAGATGAATGGGTGAAAACCTGTAGATCTCACTCTTTTTATCACTTTGTGGAAGTAACATTTGCTGTACACAAAGAGACTGTGCAAGTAGGACATGTGCAGCTGCAGCACAGAACATGGTTCCCCGTAGCTAGATGTAGCTCTGCCAACGAGCTGCTGACAGTCTTGCCTCAACAGTCTTACCTCTGCCTGTAGTTTTACCTTTCTTATCTCCCTTGGTTCCAATCTACATATTTTCTCACAGCTTCCTCAGAAACGCAGTGGTTTTCGCAGATGTTTGAGTGGAGTTTAAGCAGTTGGGCTGTGGATCAAAGAGAGCTGAACGTGTGGGAGGAAGGTTAAAAGTCTGGCAGGCAGCAGACAGGCAATGTGCTCCCATCACTTACTTGGTGTAGTGTTCTCACCTTCTACATCCCAATAAAATGTAAGTCCTTGTTCAGTTAATGTTATTTCTTTGATATATTCTGAAATAGCATGCTACCTGACATATACAGGATAATGTTTATCTAGCAAGGTTTTTCTTAGATCATATCTGGGACTGTATCTTCATAAGAAAAGTAATAACCCCCCACTCCCCATCATTTATCTCATTATAAGGGAAACCTCTAAGGCAAAACAGGGTGTACAAGCATATGCCAGAGCTCTATAATTTTCTCTTAACTGGTTTTGAGGGAGAAGTAATTTGTTTTCCTGTGGATTTAATTCCAGCACAGGATGTAAGGAGAAGGAAGAACAGTGTCTTATACTTCTTTGCTTGCTGATTTTCATGCCTCATACACCGTCTCATCTCCACTAACCTATGAGCTTTCAAAGCTGAACTGCCAGGTGAATAGAGTACTGCCTTTATTACTGATATAAGCTATTAGCAAAATCACTAACTTCTGCCCTTTTTTACAATGCAGATTAAATTATCTCCTCATTATTGCCCATGCAACTGCAAGGACTTGCATGTTACATTGTTTAACAATATTGTGTGACATTATTTAGTAGAATATGATGGATTATTCACATGACCCTTCATACAGATCAGTCTTAATCATCCTTTTCAATACACATCTCACTCCTAACACACCTGATCTTCCTTGTTCTGTTTTCAACTCCTGGGCTAGTACTTAACTATTCACCAGTTGCTCATCTCAGATTCTAAGAGAAGGAGCTTCTCCAGCATTTCTCACAGAGCAGGGTTCAACTGCATAGGTGTCATGGAATAAGTCAGGAGGCAAAATATGTCTTCCAATGAAATAAATGCTAAGAAATGCTAAGCTGATTTAAGCACCTTAAAAACCTTGCCTCTGAAACACTATGGTCCCTCAGAAAGCTCAACTGTACCAGGCTGTTTAGAAATATTGAACAAAAGGCACTGTTTTGGGTTTTTTTTGTTGGCTTTTCTGTTTTTAATGATGTAAATATTTTCTGCTAAAGAAAAATTTTATTCTAGAGATAAATAACCTACCTGTTCTCCTCTCTGTCCTGTGGGAACTGCATGTGACATGCAGGAATTAAACCCCTCCTCCCCCCAAAAACCCAAAACACCTAATTTTTTCTTTTTTTTAAAGTGGTTAGGGTAGGAAATTGGGCATAAGGAGAACTAATTTCAAAGGTGATGTCAGAAAAACTGCTGCTGCTTCATCCTGGCACTCCCACATGTTGGCAACTGTGGTAGTGATTAACTTTAATATACTGAGAAAAGTGTGCAAGCTAACTCCTTTCTGCAATGTTAAATGAAAGCTGGCCTGTGCGGGAGTCCTGCCCTTGACATTTATACTAGTTCTGTTTTATTATTTCCATTGGTATTAGCACTGATATTTATATTTTATATATACCTTACATTGGTTTATACCGTACTGTGATACATTGATACAGACTCTTAATAAAGATAGGCCTATTAAATATCTGTTTAATGAAGTTCATCCTTTCAAATGGGCATCTGAATGCTATTACAATTACAGAATCATAGAATCATAGAATGTCCTGAGTTGGAAGGGACCCACAAGGATCATTGAGTCCAACTCCTGTCCCTGCACAGGACAATCCCAAATTCACACCATGTCTCTGAGGGTTTTGTCCAAGCACTTCTTGTATAGCGTCAGGCTTGGTGCCATGATGCCTCCCTGGGGAGCCTGTGCCAGTGCTCCACCACCCTCTGGGGGAAGAACCTTTTCCTAATAGCCAACCTAAACCTCCCCTGGCACATCTTCCTGCCATTCCCTAGGGTCCTGTCACTGGTCACCAGAGAGAAGAGATCAGCGCCTGCCCCTCCTCCTCCCCTTGTGAGGAAGCTGCAGACCCTGATGAGGTCTCCCCTCAGCCTCCTCTTCTCCAGGCTGAACAAACCAAATGACTTTAGCTGCTCCTTGTACGGTTTCTTCTCTAAACCCTTCACCAACTTTGTGGCTCTCCTCTGGACACTCTGTAGCAGCTTTATGTCCTTAATGCACTGTGGTGCCCAAAACTGCACACAGCACTCGAGGTGAGGCCGCACCAGCGCAGAGCAGAGCGGGACAATCCCCTCCCTCGACTGGCTGCAATGCAGTGCTTGATGCACCCCAGGGCACAGCTGGCCCTCTTGGCTGCCAGGGCACACTGTTGGCTCATGTTCAACTTGCCATCAACCAGAACCCCCAGGTCCCTCTCTGCGGAGCTGCTCTCCAGCCTCTCGTTCCCCAGTCTGTGTGTACATCCAGGGTTGCCGTGCCCCAGGTGCAAAATCTGGCAATTGCCCTTGTTAAAATTCATCATTATAAAAAAAAAAAGAAAAGATGTATTACACTTTAAAAATACGATTAACTTTTTTTTTTGTTATATCTAGAAAGCAGTACAATAAAGTGAACGCTCAGTGGTTATTATACTCACAACCTTTCTGGCTTAGCACAAAAAATTAAAAGGCGACAAACCTGATATCTTAGCATGTAGAAACAGCTTCTCTAATGAATGTGTAAATGTATGTAAATGCATCCATTTGTACCCACAGATGTCTACTGTACAGGTGCATTTCTGCTCACCATTTAGACATGCAACAATGTATGCTGAAATATTTATGCTCTTCATTACCATTGATTTGACACCATTTGTGTGCTACAGTGTCACAAAGCACAGGGTTATCAAAAATTATCTTTACATTGAAAACCACGGTCTGACCTCACCAGGGTCTCATAAAGAATTTTAATGCAAGAAGGTGCTCATTGCCTTGCACACAAATAGTTCCCACTAACATAGTAATTCAATATGAGGTTACTTACATTGCTTTGATGAAAATATCATGTGTCCTCTGCTACATTAGTGATAAAACTGTTCTACACTTATATTGGAGGTGCTGTGCCCACGTTCCTTATAAATGTTCTTCTGTGCCTGTCAATGGCACGTATCCAAAAGCACTCTGAGATCTCTCAGAAGTCTCTGCATCTGAGGATATCCACAACCATTTTTCCTAAAGGCCCAAGACAAAAAAGGACATTGGTGGTTTTATTAAGGTGATTTTAAAACGGTGCTTTGTTTTTATGGAACCAAGCATTTTAACTTATGTTAATGGAAATACTTGCCATTTTCAGTCTTCTCTGATTTGCTGTCATGAACAATAATTATGAAATAAATATTACCTCTAGACTGTCCTGTAGTAAACCTGGTCTCAATTTGCAAGCAGATTGAAGCCATTCATGTTTAAATTGATTGAGATTTGAAGCCATTTTGACCAGTTGGTCTTTGAGATATATAGTAGAAGCAAAAAAATTAGTATTTCAAATACTACTGAAGGTAATGAATAATTCATGAATGAAGACTGAGTGCCTTGAATAAATAAAAAAAAAAGATTCATTTCAAGAGGCTGAGATTGAATAATAAATACTGTCTGAGATAATTTCATCAGTTATATATTAATGAACATTGCTGACAAAATTATTTTCCTTACTTGGAAGGAAAGAGAAAAACCTGTGTATCAGTTAAATGTGACTCCAACAGGCCATGGCAATTACAATAAATTTCATGATATAAAATTAAGACATAAAGAACAGAACCAACTTTGAGACCTAATCTATTCTCATATATATAGTTATTCAATATAGAGACATATATACACAACCATTTCAAGATATATATGAATATTTTATAAAATATTTTATGTATGTGATACATATACCAACGTATCAGTAGCACTGTTTGCTGTGCTTTGAAATGCTGAACAGAGATAAAGAAAGGTTAGTAGGGAAGATGAAGCAGGTTTACAATTAAACTAAAAATGCGCTTGCTCTGATAGCGGTAATCTACTACAGTGTTGTCAATATAAAAGAGCTTAAGGGCTTTGTGCTTTGCCTTTTTTTGGTAAATGGAATAATGCAATTACTGAGATTAAAAAGAGCCATGATAAAACAAAGGGAAGGGGGGAAGACTTAGAAGCAAGAGCTGATTTTAATATAGCATGAGATCTTTACAGTGTTCCTTGTCAAAGCAAAAAAACTTCCTTTAATAAGGAATGCTTATATAAGTGTATCCTTTATGGAATGATGCCTAATTTAAGGAGGCAGGCAACAGTGGAATGTTCTGTTTTTTTCTGGTGTTCTTTAAAGAACTCTAAAGCTACAGTAAAAAACCATTCTGCCTTCTCCTTGCTTCCTGACTGTGTTAGAGCAAAAGCCACAAAGTGCTGATACAAGATATACTGACTCTAGATTTTTGGTTCAGCTGATCAGAATAAGTGACAATAGTTTATAGTAGTTGGTGTTCTTTCATCCCCCCTAAGGACACAATGTTGTGCTTGTGCCTTCTTCTTTTCATTCCTTCAGATGTAGAATAACAAGGTTTCTTGTTTTAAAGTAGCTTGAGTTCTTTGATTACATTGTAATGCCTTAATAATCTGTTTAGGTCTCAGCTTTTGGAGAAGGGGGGATTTTATGTACCCTGAACTTCCCCACTTATAAGATAGGAACAATAATATTTCATTGTCCAAAAAGTATGTTCACATCTTGCCAATATTTGTAAGGGACTTCCAATATTTACAGTTGGAAATGCAGGTAGAATAATTCATTTTGCCTTCATTTGTTAAATAGTAAGTATTTGCTGTATTGCTCTGCAAGCTGCACCCCTGAATTAGCAAAGTATGGACATCTTAAGAGTAAACATGGATAGTAATAGTAACATGGATATCTTAATAGTAATCTTAATAATAACAATGTAGTAATCATAATAGTAACATGGATATTTGTTAGCACCTAGAGTAGTGACATAAATGGAAAATTAATATTAAGAATATACATTATATCTTTCTCTTCAGAGCTGTAAGATATTTGGAACAAGGTTCATACTTTCCTCTCTGTGCATTGTCTAATTTGTTGCACTCATGCAGAAACAAATAATGAGCAAGGACATATCAATTAGGGCCAGACGGAAACATAAGGAGCTCTGCATCATGTTGCTGTCGGCAATCTTCAGACAAATACAAAGTGCTCCTCGACCCCCATTTTCAAAGCTTTTATGTTAACTAATATTTTCAGTACAAATCCTAAACTGGAAAAACCTACTGGTTTATGTAGTCTCTTTCTTCAAAGGAAATATCTACATAATAAATTTTAACAATTCTTCAGTAGAAAACAAGAAAATCAATGTTGTGACTGCACACTCAGGGAAATGGCTATAATAATTTCACCATCTTTATATGCAATAAAAGATAAAGCATCAGATCTTATTGTTTGGCAGGAAATATTTATTCACACAAAATTGCACAGACCCAATGCCTTCAGCTGACTACAATTTTTCTTCACATTTAATCCACTCCAGTGGAGTGAAAGGCCTGAAAAATGTGTGCACATTGAAGGGAACCCTCCCCTTTGAAGTGCCTTACCTTGACAGAGTGCCTTAATGCAGCCTTAGCTTAAGTGAGGATCAGTCCCTTAGGCCTATGCAAGGGCCATTCCCATTTGTCAGGGCTTTGAACTCATGTTTCCAAGGGCATAGATGATCATATTCGCAGCATAAGGAAGCACAGACAGACCTATAATAATTATGCTAATGTTTAATAGGAAAAACTGGATGAAGGGCACATACAAAATGTATTCTCATTTCTTTGTAACATTTTGATCACCAACTAGGTTGTTCATTTGGAAAAATAAACTGTGAAGGCAAGGCTTAGAGATGTATTTCAATGACATATCGGTTCAGCCATGAGGCATGTTTTGCTGATAGCCAAAAATTACAATTCTTGTTAATATACAGTAATCAAAATCTAAATTTTATACTTATTAATTGGAATGCAAAGGTTAAAAATAGATAAAGGATCCTTCTTCTGGTGTAATTGTGCCTACCAAGACATGCATGTGATTATCCTTGGTAAGTTTATAAAATGTGAACTTCATTAAAAGTAATCTGATTAAATTGTGACATTAATTATGCTTAGCAGAAGGCATCAAACTAGGAGTTTCTATGCATGTTAATGAGTGATACATCCTGTATTCTTGCTCACCAAAGTTAAACAGCTTGCAAATTCTGTACCTTAGTATTGCAGTACAGTCTTGGTCTGCTAAACATTTAAAGGATCTGTCAGAACCTCTTGAATTGTATTTACTCATCCTGTAAGATAAAATATGAACTACAAAGCTTTAATGAAAATATACTTAAAACTGAAATAATCAGTCAAATACAGGTAGATTGGGAAACTATACGTTTACTTTTATTGTAAAGGACTAACCTTAACTTTTCAATTCACCCTAAAGAACTAATACAATTAAAATTGCTAGTGCTGAAAGAAGGTCACTGAAATAAGAATGAGCAAGCAGAGTCAATGAATCTGCTCTGGATCTTTTCTTTTTGTCGTGGCCAGGAAGACTGTACTATATACTTACATTAGTAGTATATCTTGAAGTAGCAAAGCAATAGACCTTTAATGATCTCTGTATCAACAGATGTGGTAAAAAGCTGCTTTTCCTTATTTAATGCAAAGAATGGAGTATGGAATATGCTGAGGATTTTTCCTTTTCAGGAAAAAAGATTGCTATGACTATTGTCTGATGATTTCATGCTATTTGAGGAGTCCTTTCTTTTGGGAAGTTGTCTGAAGCAGTCTTTCGATTATTGCAGAGGTACAAAAAGGACAAAGCAAGCCAAGAAAATCTTGTTTCTTGTTGCTTTCTCATGGCCATGCCTTCTATTTTGAGACACCTGACAATTAAGACCTAAGCTAAACCCCTGCAAAGATACTAAGGCACCTAGTTGCTCTGAGAATCTTTTCTGTCAATATGAATAGAAATGACACCTGAATTCTTTAGTAAGAGAATAAAGTGGAGATTGTGTTCTGTCTCCATTTCTTTAAGCAAAATGGCCTCTTTTGCCTCCAGCCTTCTATGCCCTTAGAAGGAAATTCTTTACTTTTCACTTTCACTGACTTATTGCTCCTAGCACACTTGACACATCTGTGCATGTTACTGTTGCTTCTGCATCATACAACTGCACCATGTATACCTTTTATTCCTGTTCAACAATTGTCTCTACAGCTTAACTAGATCTTTCTTGATTTTTTTAGCATGTAGATTTTCTATTTTATTATTCTTCAGTTAACAGGCTGCCACATTCAAAACTGGGAGGTCATCATCCACTCATTTATGGAGCTGGGGTTCATTGGCATCAAATGCAGTTTGGGTATAAGAAAATGTATATGGATATGCAGGGAAGTTGTGGATTCCTTGTAAGTGGAGGTTTTCAAGAACAAGTTAGAGAAATGCCTGTTAGGAATGATCCAGTAGCACTTGCTCCAGAGGTGTGATGGAAAGCAGTGCAAGGGGTGGACCGCATGATCTCAGATTTCTTCTCACCCTATACCTCTTTGAGGTATGTCCTCTCTCGAAGTCAATTATTTTACTGAGACTCAATAATTATTTATCTACAGAGTGGTCCAGTACAGCAAATCTCATGTTTTATTGGGCAATCCTTATATGATCAGGCAAATTCTGTTACTGATTAAAATGATATGTGTCTGGACTACTTCTATCACATTCTAAGGATTTACTCTGCATTACTCAGCTGCAATGTTAGCTGTTCAGATTACATGCACATGCATATGCACAGAGCTATGTCCTAATGTCAGCATACTATCCTTACAAAAAGGCCTTTAAGAAAACATTAGCCACTTATTTCTGACATATTTTGAATTTCCGTGTCCATCTCCATCACTGTCAATCTTAGAGTCAGCTAAACTCAGCAGAGCAGGAAATATACTTCCTTCTCCCTTCCTTTTGTGCATTGTAATTCAAATGAACCCAGTGGAAGAGAGGACATTTTATACCGTAAATGAAACCATCCAAGATATCAGGAAAAGGGAAAACTGCTTTCTTGACAATGGGATTTTTTACCAGGGTGCTTGGTTTATAGTCATACTTTTCTTTCTTCTTCAGACATCTGCCAGCTTATTCTAGAAAGAGTCTGAGAAATGACAAGAGGAGAAAGAATACATTTTAAATCTGAAATCTGACATCGGCACAGTACTTCTCATAAATTGGACTCTTCAAAGCAGGAGATGTATATTTGTACAAGTTTATATAATACTTAGAATAATAGACCTTTAATTTTCAGTGTGGCCTCTGAACTATTGCACTATAAATATTTAAGAATTCTGTAGCTGTGTCTCCATCTCTGTGTTCTTTGTCTTTAAATCTCTGGGAAACATTTCTGTTTATCACACCTAGCAGCCGCTTAACTCTGGTGTCAGGGTGGCCTGCAGGGCAGGAGGCTTGCTCTACCTCCTCTCATGGATAATTTACTGCTGTGTTTTCTCATTCAGCCATTCTCTTAACAGAAAAGGAAGCAAAGGGGGAACTTCTTCAGCTGTAAAGAATGAACATACTTTAGCTGCATGAAAGCACAGCCTCTGGAAGGGTGAGAAGCCCTGTTAAATTCACAGGGGAGAATTCACACCAAGTTGGGTGCCTGGATGTTGAGCACAGACTCCTTGTATAATGAGCAGAGCATCCAGAGCGTAATTCACTGCACTTTTAAAAAATGTGAATGCTTTAGATTTATGTTGTTCTGAGGATTTCAGCTGTAAGAACTACACATGCATGTATTCTCTATCTCTCATCATCCTTCCTCTTCCTACCACTTTCCTCTAGCTGACGACTTTAGATGGTTCTTGATCCTGTTTTTAAAAGCTGCACAAAAGGTGCCCAGTGAGTCTGCTGCACCAAGGAGACTTTGGGATTTTGGCACACAAGGACAGCTGTGGCAAAGTCCACAGCATCACAGGAGCGCTGGAGTGGGAAGGCACCTCTGGAGATTGTCTGGTCCAGCCCCTCTGCTCTGACCAGGGTCACTCAGGGCAGGGTGCTCAGGGCCATGTCCTGTCAGGTTTTGAATATCTCCAAGGATGGAAACTCTACAGCAACCTGTAGAAACTCTACAGCAACCTCTGGGCAACCTGTGCCCCTGCTCCTTTACAAATGAAATTACTGAATCTATCCTCATTCAACTATTAAATCTATCCACATTAGATAAGGCAAAACATCTAACATATGACTATATTACACTTT
>VZTV01025850.1:0-15693 GCA_013400875.1 Anhinga rufa
AACCTAAACCATTCTATGATATTCAACTGAAGCCATATAAATAAAGATTTTTAGCTCCTTCTGGCAGCTATCATGCTGCTTGGACTTCTTACAGCCAAGCACAGCATTGCGCAAACTGGATATACCCGTGTATACCCACAGTAATATCCTTGCAGTCTTTTGCTTACTATCAAGGTCCCTCCACTTCCTTCTCCTCTCAGAATAAGGTTCACACTTATTTAATATTTAACCTTTTAATCAAGTTTAACTATCCAGAGAGGATATAGCAGTTTCTCATTTAAAACAAACTACTTATATTCAGTGAGAAAAAATAAAACCTCATGAATGGCTTAAGTTGATGAAGATTGATACGGCTTGGAGACTTTATAGTACAGTGACTCATGCCTTCTGGAAAATGTAATCTGTTCTGTCTAGTTTAGGAAAATAGGTCATGTTTTAAAAATGTGCTAACTAACATGAAGAAAGGGGAAATTTTCTTTATTAATGGTTCTGTTATAGCATTTAAGTGTATCTGGTAATTATAGCGACTTTTTCCCTTGTACTTCCAGAAAACTTCCCCAAAGAACTTGCATTACGTTACAGCTCCTGACTAGCAGAACCGATGTTAACACAGCAAAGAAACGATGGAGGAAAATAAAAATTTCCCTTCTTCCTGCTTGAGCACTTCTCCTGCAGCTGTCATCCCCTGCAATCTCCTGTTGGTTTGCGCTCGTTCACTGCCTCCTGCTGCACTGGGGATTGTGTTTCCCCCTTTCAGACCAAATTCTTCCAAGAAGAGCATGGGAGAGAAATGCTCTGGTTTTTGGGTCACTAAAGGCCTCAGGCACTTTTGAGCCCAGTGAGCTTCAGCCTCCTCTTGCAAAAATACATTAGGGTAGAAGAGTTACAGTTGACATTTCCAAACACAACTCGCCAGTGTCTTTATACAGACTCCCAGAATTGAGGCATAAAAAAAAATAGTTAGAATAACTTTATCTTAGGCCTAATAATGAAATATTTAAAAATAGTAGGTTTGTGTGTTAACTGTTTCTTCTACATAAACTCGGCGGTCTCGGCAATGTTTCTGCACCTCTAGAAAACCACTACTCAATATGAAACTAGTGAAAGCTTACAAGACATCAACTGTTTCCCGTGTTGGTCTGCCAAGATCAACACTTTATAAAAAAAAAAAGCTAAACCCAAACAAATTCAGAGTAAAGCTATGTCTAAAGTTTCCTAATTTATCAACTTACAGCAGGACTTCAACTCGAACCGTCTCTCACCGATAGCAGTGACTCCACAGTTATGACTTTCCTAGGCCAGACCAGGAATCTAATAAACCATTTTGCAGCCAGAGCACCAGAGCTTCAGGCTCTGATAAGAGCCAGCAGCAAACAGAAGCAAGCCACAAGGAGCCAAGGGTGGCAGAGTGCTGGAATCAAGAGGTGTGACGGTACAAGATAATTATTCAGATTGGGGGAGGAGTTTTCATAACTGGCTTAAGTGTATTCACCTGCCACCATGTGGGATGCACCTGCCCCAACCCCAATGCCAGCACTATCCCTTAAGTGGCTATTCAACCAGCCTGGTTGAGGAAAAGAGGTGAAATCTCACCCCGAGACAAGAAAAAATGATCGTTCTCAGCCAGATCGGCTCCCTTATTACTAACAACGTGGCCATATGGGAGCTACTGCTGGGGCAGAGAGGAAGGCAGGATCGGGCCTTTTCGCAGCAACGCACGCTTGGAGGGATGCAAGCCCATCACAACGCCAAACCGTGACAGTCACCGTAAGGAAGGGAGGGCATCGCAGATGGTATTCAGGAAATTAAAATCACTTTGCTTTAATGTAACTACTGTAAACCCCAAGTATCTCGTTGCATTCAGATGAACTATACCCCCTTTTTCCATGATATAATTTACGTTAGGGGAGTGAAAGGGAAATATACAGGGGATTTATCTGTTAGAGTGCCAGGGCCTGCAACGTTTCAGGTAGGTCACAGCCTGACAACGTACGATCTTCTGTCTGACCATCACTTGTAGCCAATTTATGACCAAGTAAAAGCTTTACCTCAGGTTCCTTATTTCATGCTTTCTTCAAAAAAAGGGAACACCTCCTAAAATGCACGTTGAATTGTCTTTGAAAGGGTGTGCTGCATACAGATACATGCCTCCCAGGCAGAAAAAAAAATAATTTAAGCATCATTTCCCATGTGCGTGAACAGGTCTAAATCCTTCTTGAAAGAAAAACAAACAAACCGACCTGATGGGGGACACTCACGTTGCATGTCTTCACTTCTCTGAAACACCATGAAATAATGTATACTTATCTTTGATTACAGACTACTAAAAAAACTACAGCTGAAACTGGATTAGAAACTTCTGCTGAAAAACAATTTATTGCATAACACAACTCTGACAGCCTGGGTTTCTGGCCACCAACTGAGCCTTTATAAAAATCTGCTGGGCGGCTGCCAAATCAGCTCTTTGAGTCTTGGCATGTCCGACATCCGAGACAGTAGTCAAGGCAGCCACATGTCCTGTGCCATCCACAGCCCTGCACTTTCATGGTTAAATGAGACCATCAAAGAACAGAGTAGTACGAGCCATTAAACACACAAAGGTAAAAATCTCCTGCAGCTGTGGATCTGACAACTCTGATCACGCTGCAGAAGACCAAGAGCCACAACAGGATTTTTTTCTTTTTCAGGATCTGGTATTAATTTGAACATAAAAGTAGCTTATTAAGAAGAGGGGAAAAGAGAAGCGAGAAATGGTAGCGAGCTCCAAAAAACCTCTGCGCTCCTAGCTGAAAATCGCTGCCATTTATAAATTTCACATTCCAAATATTCTTACTCTGTCTCCAGTTCCAATTAAAACTCTGCACCAAGTACACTTCAGATAGACACATAAAACCCAGTAAGCACAAAGAGTATTCAGCAGCTCAATACAATTAAATTCAAATATATTCTTTCTAATTAATTTAATTTTGATTCAGTTCATATTTTTATAAGGTGTTCAAGCTCCAGTATGCAACCATACCAATGCGGTCCAATAAAAAGCATTTTCTGCAGTTTAAATGTCTGCTAATAAGACCTACGGGTGTGAAGTTTAATATGGCTAATCCAATCCTGCTGCATATTACTAATTATCTTAAGACCTTTTCCACCCTCAAACAGAAAGCCTCATCCTTTACTTGAAAAATACCAACTATTTTTGCATGCCAAAATAGTGTCAAGGTAGTAGGGATGAGAGAAAGGCACACTTGGTGTGTTATAAATTTGCCTTCACTATTTCTACAGGAATTTAAAGAGATTGAATATTTTGGCATCTCACAGAGCCTAAAAGGTCAGTGGTATCAGTATTTTAGAGAAGCTGGAGTACTGTTGATGTGTTTAGCATCCATCCTCACAAGTACAACAGAAGGTCAGTGCTTATGTAATTCATTTGGTAGGACTTTGGTACCTGGATGATGAAGCCTTGCCTGTAATAGGAAAAGATCTGCTCATCTATCTCCTTTCTAGGAGTGTAGTAGTAGATACCAGCAAAAATCTGCCAATATAAAACTTACATTGCTCCCTCAGTGAAATAAATATACTAGCCCAAAGCCTATATAGCTTAGCTAGATTATTTAATATAGCTGTGCCCATGAGGAACATGATGCCTTCACAGGCTTGAGGCTGGGGATGGAAGTCCCCTTGCAGACTCGGGAAAGTCACCATATCCCTCCTGGATGACCCTGCGCCGAGCAGAGCAGCTCGCTCACCACTATTTAAACCTCTGCAGTATGAATGGGTTGGGCTGATTTAAAGAGATGAAACAGGAGGTCCTGGCTCATCTGACTCACTTTTTGACGGCACTGCAGTAGAGCATGCTTACATGAATAGCTCCACTGCCAAACCCCTGCAAAAGGACCATGGCCAGCAGCAGGGTGGGTGGCATTGCCAAAGCCAGGGGAAGGCAAACTCTACCCAGTGACGGACCTGCAAGTTTGCATCAATTTGACCCAAAACAGGTATGAGTGAGGCAAGAAGTCCTTTCCCTTAGCTTGAAAATGTTTAACTTTTGTTTCCTCCTCTTTCACGTCAGTCTTACGGGATGCCCCTCATTCAGGCGATCACCAGGTTTAAAAGAAGTTTAAAAAATAAAATAAAAGAAAAAAAACACCGCCAAACAAAACCAAAACAACCAACCCATCTTGTCAAACTTTACACCCAGGAGGGATAATGACAGAACCAAACATGCTGAACATATTGTTGGGAAATCTCAGCATTTTGGGGCCTGAATCAATTTTACTGAACCAAACGGGGAACCTAAATCAGTTCTATTGACACGGGCTCCTGGGATGGACACGCTGATACTGCGCTAAGAGTATGGCACGTTGATTTTGCTTGATGTACTACCCAAAAGTGAGATTTTTATCAGACACCTTTTGTCCTTGTTTACATTCCCAACTGGCAGAATACCCTTTAAAGCTGCAGGGGGAACTATCCATTGCAGCTGGGAGAAGTAAACTAAACCTGTACTCTTCACTCGTAAGCCAATTAAAGAAGACATATGAGGAGACTCTAAAGCTACTCTAAATGTATTTTCAGGTCAGTTTAGTTACATCAGCAAATTTTCTGCACGGAAGTAAGCTATATAATCAGTGAAAGACTATGCTCTAAAGCTTTACTAAGCTCGCCCTTCAGTATTAAATGTATTTGACTCCCAAAATACTACCCAGCAAACAAATGATGGTATTTTAGTAGCGGAGGGAAACAAATAATAAAACCAGCATTTGCTCCGTGAGGCAATCACTCGGTAACAAATCAGATGAATGCATCCCAGTAACTTGCCAGAAGGCCCACAAAACATTTTTCCACATAACCAGTGCCAGAGGAGGATAAAAGCCGTTACCTGGGATTGAAGTTGCAGCAGGTTGCTCAGGGTACCAAAGTCAAGGATTTCAGACAGAGCTAGGCTGAAGCGCTGCTCTGCCACATGGAAGCTTCAGTTCTTGCTACATTTGAAACATGAGGGAGGAGGAAGAGCTAATGGCTCCTGGCCGCTCTAAGATCGGGCCCGATTTGTGAAGCCACACTATGTCTCCCCTGAACAGTTACAGTAGGAAGACAATGGGCAGCTGGGAGGTTTTGTAGGGAAAAGGGGGGAAAAAAATAAAAGTTCTTTCTTATGGAGATAGCAGGCTTTCCTAATTGCACAGAATGACTTTTAACACACAGCTGTTTCACAAGAACCAGATCTGTGCTAAACTGATAAGGGAAAAACATAATCAAGTTTTGACCTTTCCATGATCTTTTCCTTTTCTTCCTTTTTTTTTTAAAAAAAAAAAAAAAAAAAAACACCAAAACCAACAAGAGAACTTTCTACATAATGGCACAACCATTTCTCCTTCGCTTTTGCAGGCTTCTCGGCAGGCAGTGCTGGGCCGGTGCCCGGTGGCACAGCACCGGGGCAGGGGCGATGCGCCGGCGGGGTGCCGGGTGCCGGCGCTGGCACGGCTCCTGCAGCCGGGGGTCTGCAGGGAACAAGGCCCCCCGCTCCACGGGAACTGTTTGGGTTAGCGTTCTGTTCCCTCATCCCTCCTCCGCTCCCTGATCAATGGCAACATTCAAACTTTACTGAAGATATTAGAAGCACATCAAAGACAACCATTAAGCTTTTAAGTGCACTAATTGACATTTTAGCACTTACAAATCCATCTATGTGTTCTATCACTCAATTTAAGAGACTTGCTTCCCCGCCTGGTAAGAGTTCCCCATGTTTTTAGCAGGCAGAGGAGGATTTTCAAAGCTATTTTTTTTCTCAGGCAGGATTTTAGAGAATTCAAATTATAAATATAATGCACTTCAAAAAGTAACACGTTTCACAAATTTAAGAGCTCTTCCATAAAAGCTGTAAATGGCATCACAGCTATAACTCACAGGCTTCTAAGCTCCAATGAATTCTGCAGCTGTTACAGCACATCGAAGCCAAATCATTGTTACCTTCACACCACCACAACTGAAAACCCCAGCTATGATATTACAAACTGCATGGTGCTACATGGGGGGGGGAAGAAAATAAAAAGAAAAAAAGAACCCCTGGGTGATTTTGCAGCTCCTTCTTTCTTCCTTCACAAAGCTAGCATAAAACAGACGCTAAAACCGTGAGTGACTGCTTTAGGTTTTCCTACCGTGAATATCCCGTGACAGGATCCAGGGAAGCATTTCAGAGCAAACCCACCCCCCCCCAGATGCTGTAAAATCAGGGGATACAGCACTCCCCTCCCCAGCTACGGGGACTTACAGCAGACGAGCCGCTACCCAGCGGCCAAGCCCAGCCTCTGATTGCAGAAGAGCATCTCAATGACAGCAGGTCTGGACCCTTCTTCTATTACTGTCACATACCAACATGTTCACCTTCTGTTCTGTTAGAGAAATCCTCATTCAGTCCCAATATTTAAAGCAACAAGAAAGATCAAATTAAATTCTCAGGGTTTTAAGCCGTTCAGTTCATTGCTAGATCTATTTTAGGGTCTGAGGCTGCCAGCCACCCCCACAGAATCTGCGCGCTAAACAAGGCTTTTGACAGGCTTGTTTATGCCTTCTGCAGCAATCAAAGGCAAAACATTACAAATCAAAGAACCAGGAGACAAATACAGTACTGTGCATAACAGAAACCTCAAAAAGCTAGCCAGCAGCAAACCTGCTGCTCACCGAGCCCTGCAGAGCAATACGAGATAACGCGGGAAAACAGAAATGGATGGTTCAAGTAAGAACAGGCTTGTGCTGTACGTGTGCTAACATCTGCAGGCAGGACCTCTGAAGTGCACACCCATCAAAAGAAGCTGATGCAGAATCACACGACAAGAAGCAGAAAAAATTATTCATTTTCTCCAACTAAAGTACCACGGGGGAAAGGTCATAATGTAAGAATTCCAGTTTAAAGACTGCAGGGACATTAGATTTTTACTGGTATCAGAAAAACACCCCAAGAAAACAAGCAGACATGGACAATGTACACTATTACTGTGGCTGGGATTCAAATGGAAACACAAAGACTGCATGTTGGGACGTAGGCAGTTAACACTACACAAGGCAGTTACCTCCAGTCCCTGCCTTTCCTTAGAGAAGGCAAAATCATATTTTCTGTTCAGTTCTTCCCTATGCTGAACATGTGACAAGGATGGAGTCAGTTTTACTCAGTGACACACACTGCGAACTGCATCGCCCATACTTTAGCAAACCCACCATGTCAGGGGAGCATCTAAGACGTACGCTAAAATTACACCCAGACGAAATGCAGCGGTACACCTTTGCTACTGTGTTCCTTTAAACCTTTCACCCCTTAAACTGTGAGTTCAATGTCAGATTATAAACGTCATAAAAGCTCCTAAACCTGCCAGCTCATTTCAAGATTACTTGCTCTTAGCCTTGCAGTAACATAACGAGCAGTATGAGGATTGCATCATCGCCCTGCAAACCCCAACCCCTCTTAGTTTGCATCATGCTACGGTCACTGCTTATCATCCTGTTCGCATCACTGGGACGGGCAGGCACTGCAGTCTTGCATTGGAGGTGGACCTTCGCAGGTGAGCTTTACAGCACGTCATCCACCTGCTAAACCATCCTGAGCAACGTCCCCGACATCAGCTTCTGACGAAATCACCGGCTACTTCTTCATCTTGCAAAACCTAGCTTTGCATGTTACCAGCACAACTGACAGAGACACAAAAACCTCCTGCAACTGCGGCAGAAGCAAACGCCAAGGTAGGATTTGGGGGCATCTCCATTCCACACAGCAGTGTCTACCTCCAGCCTTGCCAGAGGCTGAGCCCGGCACCACGGCAGCTGCCCAGAGAGCGGGCACGGGCTGATGGCTACCTCCCCACGCTTCAGTAGCATGAGGTGCTGGTTGTTTGCATGAGCCTGCACTAGGAAAAGAGGCAGCATTTCGTTATTTGGGCTGGGTTTCCTGCCCGACCAGCCACATCATTTCACCCCTCTCTAGGGAAAAGACTGTGGGCTGGATGGAAGCTGTTTGTTAGCTTCTCTGTGGAAAAGGACAGCTTTAGTGAAATTAAATTGTCATGGGGGTCTATCAACAGAGCTTATCAACAACAGGTGTATGCCAAGACATCCCAGGAACTGGCTAAATCACATCTAGCGTACAGTCAAGCAATGCCGCAGTGAAGAACGGTTTTGAAGGCAGATCAAGTCTGTGATTTGCAGGACAGACCATACCCAACCCACCTACAATAAACTCAACCTGGTCCTCACGCTTCAAGCACACACCAAACCCCAGTGTTTTGGCTTTGCTGTGCACTTGCAGAAGGCCAAACAGGGTAGCCAGAAAAGGGAAAGACAAAAAAAAAAAAGAAAGAAAAAAAAAGAGCGACAGAGAGATAAAACCAAAGACTGGATTAGAGACCAGCAGTACATTTTTAGGCATGGATCAGCTCCTGCAGTCTCTTGGCAAACAAGGTGGCAGCGGGGAATCATCCCAGCGAGTTTAGGAGCTGTGTTTCTGTTTATTTTAATTTGTAGTCTATTGATTTTACTGTTTTGTGAGCTCACTCATGAGTAATATTGGAACTACAGGCTGAATGCAATGATAGACTGGGCAAGGCAGATACACCCACCCAAAGAAAGCATCTCCTCTGCCGCCAGCCTCTGGTCCCAGCAAAAGAAATGGACCTGCTAGAGCCCAGCACCACTCCTGCGGCGCTGCATGCAGGCAGAAGATTAACCATCCATCATTACAGTCCACTGCAATTCCTTATCAAATCTCCCTGACAGATACAAGGAGGAGGGACAGACTAGCGGTGATTACACTCCCTGTTGTGGGCAGGCACAAACTTGGTAGCTCGATTTTGCTGCTGGGGCGGTCTCAGATTCACCAGGCACGTGATTACATCCAGTCACGTTACACGAATACAACAGCCTCTGAGAGCAGCGGCTCCAACAGGACACAGGGATGGAGTTACGTATGCCTTGGGAGAGCAGATTGTGCTGAATCTTAATTAAATTTAAAAAAAAAAAAAAGAAGAAAGATGTGCCTTGTTTAAATGCCTTTGCATTGCTAGGTGACCTACTCCTCCCCTCGACTCCTGCGTCCTAGCCATCGCAAGTTGCTGCATACAGATGTAGCAGCAATGGTGCGGCTTAATCAGTCAATGTTTTCACAACACATATTTCAAATATTAAGCACTTATTGAAGACTTAGAAGTTACTGTGTAAATATTTGTATTATATTATACTGCTAATGCTTCCTTGCCAACTGTGGAATTTTAAATCTATCTCGTCTGATAAAGCTTTATTTACATATCACACTGCTCTCGATACTCAACAAAGTGAGCTGACTAAATTTACACCGACTCCATTCAAGGAGTAGATGTCAGGAACGAGCAAGTCAATGGGGTTTTTTTTTTGTCTCTGGTATGTGACTAAACTAAACAGTCACAAGCAGTCACAAGGCTTACTTTGGGTTGATGTTAACTGTTTTCACTAGACAACAATGTTCACAGGGAAAGCACTGGAGGAACGCACCTTGCTCTTAAAATATCCCACAACCAGCACGGTCTACACCAGAGTCTTAGAGTAACTCGCTGCTCAAAATTTGGGAAGCTGGTGCTGCCCACAGACTTGATGTCCACAGCGCTGCTGCAGTCTGCTTTAGCCCTCTGAAGCGCTCCCAGGATGCCCCCAGGCAGGCAACAGCCCCAGGGGTACCAGAGCTATTTCCCGAGGGGAGAGGCAGGATTTCATCCACCCTTTCTGAGGTGGAGGCAAGTGGAGTTTGTTGCTCGTTTATTTGGGTCAGATTATCACCTCCCACTATTTTACAAGAGGAAGGCCATGAGAAGCTGCTAATGCTCAGACAAGCAGCTAATGCTTGGGAAAACATGATCAAGAAGCACCCAGCAGCAAACGCAAACACCTCTGTGAGTCCCAGACAAAGTACCTTATGTGGAAAAAATAACAGCCACCAAAACGCGGTAAAGTTTTTCACGATTTCTGAAGAAGACAAGCGATTTTAATGGGCTGTTTTTCCACACATGCATTTGGAAATACTCACTATGCACACCCTTTTTCCACCCTCTCCCCTCCTCCCCCCAAAAAACCCTAAAAAGCAAAAAGGAGACTTATGGGACTCCGTATCATCCAACAGTTGATACCAAGTTGATCATCACATCAGCTTTGAAAAATCTGTGCGTCTAAAGCACCCGCTGTATTGAAGAAAACCCTGTAGCGCGATAATCTGTTTACTCACTGAATCCAACTCACAGATTTATTCTTTATTTTACATACTGAATGAATATTTACTCTCCAATGAATTTAGTTAGACTTGCACAATCATATGTTGAAAAGGGGGAAAAAAATGGAGTTGAAGTCGCATGCTACCTTTCGACAGCTCTGCCAGCTGGAAATATGCCATCAATTGTCTGTTCAGTACGTGACACGAAAGCAGAGGAGCCTGCTTAATAGAAATTCACTCAATTTCACCATGTTTACTTCGGGTTTAAGAAAATGGCCATGAAGAAGATAGATTAAATATTTTTCCTTTTACAAATATCCTCCTGTCTTATTTGTAACAAGCTTTTAGCCTCATACCAAGTTTATGACATTTCTAATTTAAAATGTTATGGGAATTGGAAGAACAAAGTAGAAATGGAAATATTAGCAGAATTTTCCTTCGTTTCAAAACCTGAAAAGTATCATACTAAGGACAGAAGTATGTCCAAGCGTTCTGTATGTGTTACTACCAAGCTATACATTCATTAAATACATGTGCATTTCTGTTCTGCAGAAATATGTCCCGCTTCCACAGAAAGTAAAAGACATGCATAAACAAATGGCAGAAAGCAGCAATTTTTGTCAGCCAGCTTACTAAAGGAAAACGAAATTCAGTACATGGCGCCTTTGCACAAGTCCTTCCCCTACCTTTTGCTACGCACAGGAAAGGACAGACAGATGTACGCACAAAGAAATACAACACGTATTGCCCATGAGTTGCAGCGTCTCGAGCTTCAGGTTGCTGAGCTCAAGCTTGCTATCGCTCACAGCCCCGTGACAGTGAGCCAATTTACTAGCCCCAGCCTACCACAGACAAATAAACAAGCAGCATGTTGTTCACAGACATCTGTCTTTTTTTTTTCCTCCTTACCACTCAAGAAATGCTACTAATATACCAATTACTTAACCATATAAATCTGAGGTTAATAAAAAGACCATGCTTTGAGTGACAATATCTACTTTGCCATCACAGAACTAACTCTTTATTCCCTATAAATAAATGTTATTATCCCGGAATTGAACTCTAAGTGGTGAACTAGTAGCTTGCTTTCTTAGATGCTTCAGTACATTAAGTGCTTTGCATTATGGGCAGATCAACTGCCCATTCACTAAGAAAGGTTACCAAAGTGATGCTGTAATCTCATTTAGCTCCCCCAGTGTTTACCTTCTACGGCCAGTCTTGGATAGCAGGGAAAAACAAATGTGCAAGAATAAAGCTGGGACATTGAAATGTGAAAAGGGAAGAGAAAATATTTACCTCCTAGGTTAGAGATCCTTTTGCTCCAGCTACCTCACCAAAAAGGTATGGTGCCAAAACTACGAAGAGGCAAAAAGCGATTTACAGAATGGAAGCATTTTGAAATGTAGATGAAAAAGAAGGACAATCAAAAAGCTGTGAAGTAACTTAATTGGTAAACAATCTAGTGCATTTTACAGCAAATCTCATTGTGTAAAATCTCGGATCCGTGACCAAAAATACACACATAAGATCAAGGCAATGAAAAGGAGGACAAAAAAGCATAAACCACAAAGTTTGAAACCAGTCATCCCCTTTGCTCCGTTTATTCCTCTGTTTCTGTCCTGTAACTCTCACCAGGGATGGCAATTGGGGAAGATCTCCACAAAAACCCCTGCTTCCTGTAATAATAAAATCCCTTGTTCCTGTTGCAGAATGGATTTCTGGCCTGAAAACTGCTGCCACTTGGAAAATGGAGATGGAAAAGAAAAAGCTCAACAACAACATTTACCTCCAGAAGAACTGAGAAGTAAGGATAGTAAGAGAAAAAAACAAACAAACAAACAAACACGGTTACTGCGCAAAAGTAACATATTTTGCCTCAACCTGGTAAGAAACATGAAATGCTAATGAAAAAAAAAAAGAAAGTTAAGAGAAATAGGACAAAAAAATGTGTCGTCAGTGAGAGAGGGCTAACCAGACACTTCAGTTTAGGCAAAACACCAACCCGGGGAACAATTTTTACCTTTCGACAATAACCAGCCTTTGGTGCATGGTGGTGTGCTGTAAGCGGAGACCCGCTGAGCAGGGAGAGCAGGAGAGCAAGGCTGGGTGAAAGGCCAGCTCAGTGCTGGGAAACCCAAGGCGTACCTCTGAGTGTGCAGAACTAAGTCTAACAAATCAGGCATTCACAGACATCAAAAGCATTTAATATTACGATGCTGCATACAGTAAGCCACTGCTGAACACCATGTCCAATTTCACCCACAAATTAATCATTTTTACGTGGACTTTCCAGAAGATAACGTGTGCTTGCCTACCTCTGCTGAAATCAGCCCTTCGCTTTGGTTGCAGACATACGTAACTAGAAACATGGTTGGTCCAGGATAAGCAGTCAAGGACATCTATGATGCAGATGGCACCGCAATCAGGTTCTATAATAAATCTTATTTTCATTTAGAAAACAGTGTTAAGATCCTGGACACATTAATTAACTGGGACTAGGCAGTGCTCGGGGAGAGGGACCCATCCGCTGCAGCTGCAGGCGTTAGCAGCTCACAGGAGGTTTCTGCACAGCTTGGGGGCACTGTGAATGGGCCAAAGCTCAGGAGAGGATCAGCGGCTACCCAGGCAGTGGGATGACTTTATGACAGCGACTGGCACAGCCGGAGGTAGTTGGCGTGGGTGCTCATGCTCATGTTGCAGAGCTGCCACGGCTGGGGAAGGAGGGAAGGACAGATACTGAAATGGAAATCCAGAAAAAATCCAGGGGGCTCCCAAATTGTCCCCAGGACTGGGGATGAAGGATGGTGAGGCTCCAGCCGGAGCAACGGTCCTGAACCAGGATGGGGAGACAGCAAGCACAGAGGGATATTGGAAAGAAGGAGACCCATGTGGCTGTAGAAGAGGTTCCCGCCATTTTCCCCCATGGCGCATCTCAAACACTTCAAATGGGTTCATTCCCTCAACTTTATGCTATGGCATTTCTCTACTTACTTGAAAGAGAGAAAAAGACAAAGGGTATTTCTGCTTCAGCTGATACTCAAGTTGCTAAACCACCTTGGGAGCAGGTTGGTGAGATTTCACTTCTCGGGAACAGAGACTTCCTCATCCATCCCCTCATGCCTTCACACAAATTCCCCAGCAAGCCACGAGCTCCAAGAGTCACCATGTCTGAAAGGCCATCACACCCAAGCACCAGAAACCCATCCATCCCACTACCCGAACCCAATGCCGCTCTGCTCCCGAGGCCGCTGTGTGAGGTGAGGAAGAGGCAAGAGGCAGGGCATCCATCCTGCCGGAGCACCCGCTATCGGGGAGTGAGGTGAACACAAACCTGCCCTACACACAGACAAGCTCGCCTGAGCCAGCACGGAAAGGAGGAGACAAAATGGCTTCACTTGCTTTTTGCTTTGTTCCTCCCCCACCCCTCCACACACCCCCCTTATCTCTCTTGCTACGTGCATGAAAATAAAAATGCTGAAAATAAAAAATAAATGCTGAAAATAAAACCATTACGGAAGTTTGAAAGTAAAATCAATTGGTAAATGGAACGAGCATCTCTCCATTTTAGCCAAGCATCTTACAGGGGCCCAGGTGCTGCATAAAAGCAGAGCTGTTGGTTTAATTCTCTTTTACCAGAATCAAGCTCAGGTGCTGCTCTGGAATTGTGGGCACTCTCCTGTCCCTTGGCAGGGAACAGGCAGGGCGATGCTCTCGGAGCAGCTTCCCCGGCTGCTGCACCAGGCGAGACACAAGCAAAAGATTATCTTGCACGCTACGTTCATAGATACAAATTTGACTTAATTAAGTTGCTCTGTGAGCAGCTGAATTAATGAGACCTGACTGCATGTGGACCCATGTGCTCAGCTCCCCCAGCACTGTGCTCCCCGCTGGCCGGCACGCAGCACCCAGTGGCCAGCTGCTGGCCACTGCTCCTCCAGCAAGGGCCACCAGCGTCCCTCCCTCTCCTCAGGTCAGCCACACCACTTCCTGGAGTTACCTTTGGGAATCCTACCCCTCTTTCCAATTTCCTTGAGATCTGCCAATGGATTGCGAACCTGCCAGCGAAGGGCAGAAGGATGATGGCTCGGAGCGCACCAGTCCACCCCCAGTGCCCTCCGCCGTTCACCGCATACTCGCCTTGCTCCTCCTCACACCAGGTAGCACAAGCATGGCCCAAACCCTTGTGCTGGCCACCAGCTCCCCGGGCCCTCCACCAGCTTTTTCTCCTCTCTAACAGAGCACACTGGATTTCTCCTCATGTTCTTCCAGTCTCCGCCGAGAACAGCATTCGAGACAGCTGTGAAGCAACTTACGCTTTGCCGCAATTTTCCCAGATTTTCTTGCAGCAGCTTGGCAGGCATCTACCAGCATTACGCTTCCAGGAAGGAGGAGGAAACAGAGGGAGAGGGGCAAAGCATGTAATTGCTAGAAAACCCACAGAACCGGTGAAAGGACGTCAGATCATCTAGTCCACTCTCGGCATTATCTTGCCCCTACAGCACAGATGCTCAGTCCAGGCCATAATACTCCGATAGCACAACTGCAGACAACACCTGCAACTGTCTACCCTTGCAAATATCTGCAAACTAAGTCAGAGATGTTATCATTTTATGAATGCAGCCCCCAAATTTCCAGTAGATTTACCTCCTTTTTGGTATATATTTCTCTAAACGCAACCTATGTCTGTCGCTTTTTCACTTTTGGCTCATCTAAGGCCCAGCTTTCTTTTCCTTCTCAACAGAAGGGGAGAATACAACTTTTAAATTATTACGCCACGTTTAGAAGCAAGGTGGCCAAATCTTACAAATCAGGTATTTAAACACTGCTGCTCCTTTTTCAAATGTTTCCTGCATATTTTGATATCATCGCCCTCGCCTTTATGGACAAAGGGAGCAAGTGTTAGGGGCATCTTAGCCCATCTAAGAGGGCACTTGCTTAGGTCTGGGTTAGCAGATCTTCCACATGTATTTCTTCATGAACTAGAAAGTGGGGAAGGATACTACTGTTCCCATGACCAACCCAAGACTTTCAATTAATTTTTTTTTCTTCATGTCAGTGAATTCTAAGATTTCACATCAATCACAGAATCACAGAACGGCGGGGGCTGGCAGGGCCCTCCGGAGCTCCCCCCGTCCAGCCCCTGCGTGAGCAGCACCCCCAGAGCAGGGGCACAGGACCGCGTCCAGGCGGGGTGGGAATGGCTCCAGGGAAGGAGACTCCACAGCCTCTCTGGGCAGCCTGGGCCGCTGCTCTGGCACCCGCACAGCAAAGGGGTTTTGCCTCAGATTTCAGTGGAACTTCCCGTGTTCCAGCTTGTGCCCGGTGCCCCTTGTCCTGTCGTCGGGCACCGCTGAGAAGAGCCCAGTCCCACCCTCCTGACACCCGCCCTTCAGATACTGATAAGCACTGAGGAGATCCCCCTCAGCCTTCTCTTCTCCAGGCTGAACAAGCCCAGGTCAGTTTCTAACACCTCA
>VZTV01025850.1:15826-76900 GCA_013400875.1 Anhinga rufa
GAAGGAAATTTATATAAAAGAAATTGTTTTCATCGAATTGTGGTCTCCAAAAAGGGGGCTGCACAAGGTCACGTTCAGTGCACTGATCAGCAGAGTGACAAGTGACATCAGGCTTGGCTTGCAGAGCTCATGACCTGCTTTCCAGCACTTAGCATAAATCAGCTGCATTCATGGAAAGTTTCACTGCACTATGGAAATGCTGAAGGCCTTTGTAACAAAACCAGGATTCATCTTTCAGTTACGACAGGTCCAAAGAGATGTCATTTCAGCAACATAAGGAAACATAAGGAAGCATATCTCAAGGAGTCATACTAACAATTTGACATTCAGCAACAAACACTGCAAATTTGCCAGGAATGATTTACTATAAACTCAAGCAAGCAAACAGGTAGCTACCTAAAATAAGTGGTTTTCCACTCTGTACAAATCTTGCTGTTTTCAAATGTACACCTTAAGTATATGAAAAGGATTTTAAAAATTATGGCATGAGAATTCAAATCAAGAACCACCATGTCTAGTGGCATCCACTGAAATGTCAGGTTTTATTTCTGAAAATCAGAAGTCTTTTCACAATCATTTTACCAAGAATAAATGACTCAAAACGTCTAAAAAATGCTGCTGCTTTTTTTTTTTCTTCCCCAATTCAGCATTACAGGTAAATAGCACAGCTTAGGCATTAACAGTCTTAGAATATGAAAGCCATGATAGCTGGACAGCAAGATCAGGTATCAACTAGGTAGTGTGACTGGAGAGAGAAAGAAAAAATCTGGGGAAACAAGGGCATTTGTCAAGGCCAGAGAGGAGACATTAACTATTACCTGTTCCAAGGTCTCACTCCCTTCCTTCTGTCCTCAATTCCCAGCCCTTTGCTTCAGCTGCTCCCAAACAGCAACTGGGTTTTTTGTTTGTTTGTTTGGGTTTTTTAAAAAAAGGAAGAAAGCTCTAAAGTTGGTTTCACGCTGCTACTCCTGATGGAGCTCAGAGAAGTTCATGTGAAACCTTTTAACCCTTCCATGTTGGAAACATATTTGACTTGTAAGAAAATGCAGAACATCAGCCCGGTCTGACCTGAGGACCAAGTCCTGCATCTACGCAGAAGCCAAGGCACTCAGGGGGCCGAGAGCTGGGCCATTTCTCCTTTAGGCACAGAGTGAGCTCCCTCCAGACCCGGCTGTATGGAAAGCGTCTTCTACTATGAGCAACTTGTTTCTCACACTGAAGCTGAAGGAACCTTTGAGACAGATCTTCATGTATGTCTGATTTCGTAGAGGTTTTTAACTAATTTAATTAAAAGCGACAATAAGGATGTGACAGCACAGGCTTAGCTACCAAACCTGGTATCACCACCTATTCGGGTCGTCCCCAGAAGGCTCATTTTCCAGTTGCTCGCCCAGGCTGAAACCCACGCTGCTGCATCCTCACACATTTTATTTTCTTTCACATGTTTACACCTCTGCTACTTAGGTTAAAGAACCAATTTAGGGATTTTGCAGTGTGGTTTCAACAGTCTTCTACTACTTTACTGCTGAACGATCACCGGCACTGCTAGGATAACAGACAGACAGGTAAAAACACAAGCCCATAAGTAGGGTGCAATGAATTCCGTTTTTTTACACTTCAATTCACCTGCAAATCCTTACACATGGTATAAAAATAATAATGATAATAAAAAATCACAGACACAACAGCTACCACACACACACACTGATCACCTTAACAGCTGGGGGTGGGGGAAGTGCTTTTCAGTCTCTTAAAATTAGGTGTATACATCCAAAAAGATGGACTGTATAAAACTGTAGACTCTGGAAATCAAAGGCAGAAGACAGGGAGATTTTCATCAGTTGAGGATTTCACTGAGAAGCATATGTAATACTCCCACGATGTCAGGGGAATTGAGTACATTGGGTATGCTTAAGTATTTCAGCAGAAAGTCAGGCTGAAGGGAAGCAGGCAAAGTTAAAAAATTATACTCCTCTGAATATACACTTGCTACTCAGTAGTAATAGAGCTGAGCTTAAAAAAAAAAGGGGGGTGGAGGGGGGGAAGGCAATAATGAATTAAGAGGATATCAGATGCATTTGATCTGCCCAGTAACCAAAGTGGGCAGGAAACAGCCTGTTACGAACACTGCATTCAGAAAAAGGCGTTCAGGAAGGCAGCCAGCGCGGCCAGCCCTCTCTGACAGGCGGCACCAAGGGACCTGCACACCCACGGAAGCGCGCGCGCATCCAGGAAGACCCGCTGAGGGCAACACGCGGTATCTTAATTACTCCTGACAACGTCTGTCATACGGCTCTACGCGTTCACATCCGAGAGCAGCGTTTCCTCTAGGTCTGCATGGGGAGCAAGAGGGGCAGAGAGGAAGGAGTTCAGCTCAGGCAAAGCTGTTAAAGCTTTTTTTTTTGCCTTGCCGAGTATGACTCCACCAAGCAAACTTTGTTACATATGATTACAGCCACTGGAAATCCCACACACTTTAGCACTTGTAAGACCTCTAGGTGTTGGCAAGGAAACACAGAAGGATGCACAAGATTAAAACCAGAGCTGGAAGTTGAAAATTGCTCTTTGTGTCCCTTGCATATTTTTTTCCCCTTTGTTTAGCTGATTCAGAGCTGCAGTCCGCAAGGGGGAAAAAAAAAGTGTTGGCATTTTCTTCGCAGGCTTAATTTCCCTTTATGGTATCCTTCCTTTCATTCAGCTGTTCCGCAGGAGTTACTCTTACATCTGGCAAGCCAAGACCTATAAACTTTGTCCAAAACTACACTTCTAAAGCCAACCTGTGCCAAAATCCAGCTTTATTTCTGTGACAACTTTACTCTTTGACTTTCTTTATTTTAAACCTAGCCTTTACAACGAACTTCATGCTGGAAATAGAAAAGTATTTCCAAAGAGGATACATTTCATCTCGAGGCCTTTCTTCACCAATCCACCAAATTAGGTAACTTATTATGAGGAATTAACCAGAAAAGCATGGTCAGCTAGAGGTCTGGGTTAAAAGAAAGACATCTGGAATCCGTCTGGTTCTCCTAGAAGCATTCTGAATTTCTCCCTGGGCTTCAGTATCTCCAGATACTGCTTTATTAAAAATAGTACAAATCAATCCTTAAATTTCTTTACCTTCCATCAAGCGTTTTCTGCAATGGCATGATGCCACAAGAAGGTCCCCAGGAACACCCACCCAAAATGCTTCTGTCGGCAAGTCGGGGGGGGGCCACTAACTGGGTAGGACGTAGGCATCAGAGATTCCAACAGGTAGGCTGCGAGGTGGTGGCGCTGCTACACGTTGCAGCAAGGAGGCTGAAACTCGTAAGCTGGTGTATAACTGTCCCCCAAGCCAGACCACATGTAATGGGGAAAATCCCATTAAAGAGCGTATTTCCTCTGGAAAGATTGGTTTGTCTTGATTTTCACAACTACTTTCATAACTGATGTGTGAAATAGAAAATACAGAAAAAGATTTTTTTTGTAAAATAAATCTAGCTTTGGGTGGTGGAAGCACTTTTTTAAAAACTGCAGTATTTGCAACCGACACATTGCATTTTTGACACTAGAAAGAACAAAATAATCTACCTAATGCCATTGCCTAAATTAGTCAGAAAGAGAAAAGGTAATAAATAGATTTGAATTTCCATCTAATGATTCACAGTTTACGGCTCCCAGCCAGACCCAACCAACCAGAAAGGTTACTCATTTTGGGCACCACAGTACGTACCCTCTTTGACAGGGTTAGCTTTACTTAGCAACCCATGAAACAAGCAGGACAAATACATCCATTCAGCTTATTTCTAGAAAAACCTGGGGCATGCGTTGTTTAAGATCACAAATACTTTCAAATTTTAAATTTTTGCTTTCTACAAAAACTTGGTTCAAACGTTCACATCATTGTATCTATCCATGACACTTAAGCTTGAGACTATTTTTCCATTCCCAAAGAGATAAACTCTGTATATGATAACTTTTCACTCAACCTGAAAGTGGTGGTCTGTGTCTTTAAGTCCAAAAAAAAACTTTCCACCCCAAATAATGAAGCTAAACCTTTCCATTCAATTCTCCTTTCACCACAGCTGCTTCTCTTATCACTCCAGCTGTACTTTCCTCAGAGCTGCAACATGATGCTCAGGTCTGGAAGAGCTTAGAAATATTTATTTTTTAACACAGGGGGTTTCTTTTTTTTTTTCCAGTAGACATAAAAATACCAGGCTGGAACAACCCTTTACATCTTTCTTCCAAAACACTAGTTCTAGATGAAAATGCTGATTGCTGAATAGCTCTTCGTATTTTATAAATTTGAAAGACTGAAATTGGTGCCTGAGGAGGCTAAAAGACTGCAGAACTTTTATCAGGCAATTTCTATAGTCATCAAAAACCAGTGAGCTACAGGTGTTGGTGTTGTTGGTGGTGTTATTATTTTCATCGTCATATTTTATCCATTCTCAGTAAGTTTCTGTGATGGAAAATCCAAATAATGTTGCCAAAATGTACTCAGAGTAAATAAAGGCAAAAAAAACCACTGCAGCTGAAAGAAATGCCTGAAAAAGTTGGGAAACCAGTCACAATTTCTAATAGGCTTCAGAGGCTATGGGGCACTTAGCATTTAAGTTGAGACAAATGTTTCAGGAATCCTAAGGAATACAGAACATAATGGCAGTAATTTACATTTTGGAGTTAAAAGAAGGCATGCATGTTACACAGAGGGAAAACACAAAGAAAGAATTACTTCAACAGCTATGAAAATCCCTTGGGAAAATAGTATTTCAGTTTGAATGTGTTTCTTCCTATTTCTTTCCCCTTCTGGAAAGAATTACTACTTTTTTTTTTTTTTAACAAGTATACACTTATAATATACACGTATGAACTGCATTTAAAATTGTTCAATAAAATTACTACATTAAAGAAACCACACACATTTCCAAGAGAATCAAGACAGAGAGACAGACCCTGTTCTCACAAACCAGAAATACAGATACCAGATACACGGGATTGCCCAAAGTCACAGAACAAAGAAAACTCGCACAGATGAGCAACATGTGGCAAACCTTTAATCAGCCATTTTTTCTATGCGTGCTAACACCAGCAAAAGCCAGCACCAGGAATGTCAATATTTCACGGAGCAGAACAAAACCAGCCCTGACAGCACCGGGGCATCTCACGGTGCCAGCAAACCACAGCACTGTGCAAGCCGAAGGAGAAAGAAACACCTTTGAAAATCAAAACCATAAAGCGTCTTGCATGATGTGTTCAGATTATTTGGGATCTTAAAGCAAAAAAAAAAAAAAAAAATCAGTTCTACTGTAATTCAAACAAACTAATGGCAGGCAGTCATCCCATACATAGCAGAGTGCCTATAGAAGACATTTACTGAGACACAGAGAGAGACCTGGCTTGCCAGAAGAATTTTTTTGGCTCTCCTTCTCCCAAAGGAGGAGGACACCCCGAGTCCTTCAAGCACAAAGAAGTGACAGGCTGCAAGTAACATCCTCTTTTCTATGGGTCTTGCCATCCCTCACCTGTGCCGTGATGGGACACACACCCACCACGGTATGTGGGCACTACTCAGGAAGCCTGCATTTCCAGCGTAAGATCTGGAGAGATGCTGGGGACCGATGTCTTGTCTTGGTCTGCATGCTGGTTCACCTGCCCCGCCATCTGGCTGGATGCACTTACACCAATGCCCGTCACCCTCTTTCTTCCCAGCAGGCAGGCACCCATTAGACAATGGAGCACCTATACCTACCTTTAGATGTGAGAGCTGGGACCCCTACTACAAACTGAAAGGTGGGCTGGGGAGGGATGATGACCACACATGCCCTCCTAAACCACGATGTGGCCAGAAGCTCGTGAATCACTGACTCAAGTCCCTTGGCCTAGGCTTGGCACGCACGCACTTACTGAAGCCACCTCAGAAGAATCAGACTTGTTTCACTGGGCTCAACAGAGGACAAATCTACAAGTAGGTTTGCAGCTAGGTTTGTCACCCCTTCACATCCCAGTCCCTCCCCAGTAAGGACCGGGCAGTACAATCTCCCTGTCAGCTTCAGGAGAGCAAGACCAGCTCACAGCCCACCGGCGCACTGGTCCTCCTCGCTGGGGGCACTCTGTGTGCCTCCTCAGCACCTCAGTCAGCTACACAACGGAGAGCCAAGATGAGCGCTTCTAATTTGGGTTACGCAAAGAGGTGGCTTTAGAAAGGACAAATTTTCCTGCCTCCCCAAAGCCCACAGAAAAATGGGGAGGGTGGAGAAAGTACTTCATAGATTAAAAAAAAAAAAAAATCACAGTGCAAGGGAGGGAGGTATCTGTAGCCAAACAGTGAGTCAAACTGGCCATGATGATAGAGGGAAATAATTCATAGAGCCGCTGCTGGAACTTTTATTGTAATTCTTAAAATTCTCCTAAGGGCAAGGCTTTGTTCAGTTTTTGCTCATTAGATTTCTGCAGTTTCTGCCCTATATTGGGGCAGAACATTGCAGGTTGCTCTAACCCACACGGACACATCAGCCCTGCATCAGAAACCTGAAAGGAGCTGCAAGATCAACAGCCTAAATCGTTTCTTGTGCTGCAGCTTTGTTCTCTCCTTTTACCTCTGATCCAGCAAATTAAATTCTGTTTAACCTAAGAGTCGATTGTTACTGATTTGCATGTACTTATTACAGACGCATATGTGGATGGTCGGAGAGTGAACATTTTTCAGAGTGATCTGATGAAGATTAAGGTAATTTACTTGCTAAATGCATAAACATAAACTTTAAAAAATATTTTAAAGCACATTTCACTGTCAAAACCTTCATAGCCTTTAGATTCTAATCTATGTATTTAAGCATTAAGTAGACCTGCATTTTCAGACTCGCAACGTTTTCATCTTCCTCCTTTCCTCTGCACGCTCTCAGCCATACTAAATTTCTCGGTGGGAGCTTCTGCTGCCCATTAACAGCTCAGAGCACAAGATCATGGAGTTACTACAGCCATTTTAGATGGCCCAAAATCCAAAAACAGAGCTTAAAAAAACCCCAGGGAACCTGACTAAGAAAAAATGGCTTAATGTGCATTTTGAGCTTTTGTTTGTCTATTTTAATGTACAGTGTGATGCAGGGCATGAAGACTGATTTATAAAGAGCCACGGATGTTCCTGCACAGAAGGCAATCAGTTCCCAGTTTAATTATTCACTGTGAAAATAAAAATCCCTTTAAGCATTTTGAACATTGCCTTTTAGTTTGACTTAAATGCCTCCTTGCCTCCTTGTGTTGCCTTTGCCCCTGCCCTGGTTAAAGGATCATGTCAGAAGTCTTGCTGGAGCTGCAAGAGAAGCAGGATGACCTATTATACAGCAAGGTTAAATACAGCGGCGCTCCATTTACTACTTCTGTACGGCTTATTATGTTGCACACTTCTGCCATTTAATTTCTACCCATATGTAAGTGGCTTACGCATTCCTTCATTAAACCCACCTGCCTACACCTCGCAAGCACTTTACCTTTTCATCTCAATCTCTTCAACTCCACCCCCCAACTACTTCTTTTAAAAAAAAGAATAATTCTAGGCCTCTATTCATTGCATAATTCATTTCTGGCCAGCTTTTTATTCAGTCAGTATTCCGAGATGAGCAAAATTTGAACAGTTTTAGAGCTGACGTCAGACCACCAAATTCTATAAGAACAACAGAGAAAAATTTCATAATTCTATTTCGTTCTGTTCTGCATCATTTTATTTTATTTCTGTTTGACTATCGATGCACGCTGTAACAGAACATGAAAAGGTTTGTGAGAGCCGGGCTGGGTGATGCCCGTATCTTTTTTCCTCAGTAGTTACAGTTAATTTATAACCCAGTAACGTGCATGTCTCATTCAGATTATTCCTTCCAACGTGCATTACTCAAAAATTAATTTTATCTTCCAGCAAGCTGCCCACGGAGTCTACTGGGGCTGTATATCACATAAGAGAGGAAGGAAGACACTTATTTGTTCTCAGGGCTACAGCTTGTAACTCCATGACCGAGGAATACAGCAACGGCACAGGCTGCCTGCAGATAAGAGGAGCGAGGCAAGCTGCACAGCCACTCCGAAACAACCGTGCTTTATGGCAGATGGTCCCTCCACTCCTTTTCGGCACCAGCAGGGATGGACCAAGGCAGACCGCGTAGATGGGGTTGCAGGCTGGCAGGGAACGCATGGGCTCAGAGCCCCAGGCCAAAGGGGCCACGGGCTGCCGGGGGCTCGTCGGTTTGATGGGGTCCGAGCCCCATTTATAACCTTAATCCCACACAACTCCAAGGCAGGCCAGTTTGGTGCGCTGGGTTTTCTTTTTAAGTAAATCTCTGTGTACACTTGCAGAGCTCTATAAATAAAAAACATGTGCATTTATCTCCAATTAAAGTCCTATGTAAATTTATATGCAAATTAAGTGCAACCCTCGGGCTCCTGGCGAGGTGCCAGCTCAGCTCCTGGTGCTGCCGAAGTTACACACCACCGGTGTGAGACCTGCCACGTTCCGCTTTAGCCAGGAGAAAGCGCGGATGCTCCCATCCGGGGGAGAACGAAACCAGGGGGGTTGCAGGTTCCAAAATCTCCGAACACGTTGCATCCACACCGTCAAAAAAAGCACACACGTCACTCAAAATGCAAGGGAAAACGCAAATGAATGTGTCATTTTTGTGAAGAGCAGATTTCTTTCAAGCTCTTCTCTTCCCCTCCCCCTGGCTCTTCAACGCTTCACCCAGGCCTGCACAGTATGAGCCAAAACCTTTTCATAGGCTCTGTATACAGGTGCAGTAACGACACCCCCCAAAAAAACACCCAGGAAGACAAGCAGGCATCTACAGAGGAAGAAGAAGGAGGAGTGGGGGGGGGGGAACCCACCCAGATTTCAAAAGCACATTAATCTGCTTGACAAGCCATGAACCACATCGCCTCTCTAATTAGAAGCAGAATCTGGGGAAGCAGAGTGAACACGGAGGTGCAAGCATTTATAACAAAAAAGGGACTTCTGATTTAATGACCTCCTCCGCTAGTTTAAAAATTAATGGGGCCAAATCAGATTAAAGCATTTTTAATACAAACCAGTCCGACATTTATCACTGGTGTTAACTGTAAGGTGTCTCCCCCATCATTTCAGCAGAATAAGAAATTCGGCTCCTTTTTCATCCAGGCCAGCTCTGAAATTAATTCTTAAAGCTGCCTTATATTTAAGGTGTTTCTGCTGTGGTTCAATGCATACTGCTGAATTTTGGTCTCAAATCCCAGTTATTTAGGATGACTCTTGCCTGTCTTGCTGCTCCAGGCACAACCTGGGAAGGGAGATGGGTAAACACCAGCCCACCTTCAGACAGCGACGGCAGGGCAGCTAGCTCTTTGCACACCTGCAAGTCAGAGGGTTTTTTCCTCCTTCTCGCACCCCAGCGACCATCACGACTGCTTCTGGCTCCGAGGGGCTTTTTTTTTGCATGCTTATTTTTAACCCGGGCCAATGCAATGCTGTGTTTCACAGAGCAGCCCAAGAAGTAACCGTGCTGGCACGAGCGGGAAGCAGCAGACCCTGGGGCTGGATGGACATGGTCATCTGGAGGGAGGATGGCCAGCTGGATGCCATCCACCCAGCCCTGGGGTGACACCAAAGCCCCTCGCACGCCGCTGGGCACTTCCTTGCTTCAAAACCCGCCTCTGATTTATAGTTTGCGATTTACCACCACCACCACCACGGAGAAAGGGAGGAAGTGTAGGCAAGCGATATCCTCCCGATGCAAAAAGATCTTTTTGAACATGGCATTTCTGCCGTGCTTTGAAGGCAGAGTCAGCCTAGAGAGCTGCATGTGCCAAGAGCACGGGTTTCCACAGTAAACCTTTTTTTGGCGGGGAACACCCACCTTGCAAACACCGGTGGATGGCGAGGCGATGGCAGAGCCGCAGTCGCAGCATGCCGGTCCTCTCACTCCTCTCCTCCTGCCCTGTTGCTTTGGTTCAGTTTCAATGAGAAAAATTATGAAAGCAATCATCTGAACCTCAGTCTTTCTCACGAAAAATTATACCCGAGTTATTCCTTAGAAAAGTCATTTACTAAATTGGGAGTACAAAATTCTGGGATAGGCAATTAAAATACTGAAAAAGTCAGCCAAGTGCAAACAAAAGTTAATTTCCTTTGGACAGGTATATAAAACCCCCTACAGTTCAAAGGCTGATGTCACGACATCAAATAACTCTTTCAAACCAAGTTACCAAGACTGTAGAAAGGAACCTAGTTTATAAACTCAGGTGATTTATTTCTCAAGCGCATAAGATTTATATTTGCATGCTTACCACTGAGGGTTAAATTTCCTTGAGGGATACAAGCCTTTTCCAGAGAAATATTCTTAATTCAAAGTGTATCACGACTTGAGTTTTACTTCTTACAGATGCACAGCGCCCATCAAAAAATGAGTTAGATAGAGGAGCTTTGAGCCACTGAATGAAAAACAGACCAGATCAATGCAACACATGGGTGTACAAAGACACTGGTGAGAAACAAAAATGAACGCAACCCCAAATACGGTATTTTGTTCTCTCTCCTATCCAAGTATCACTATGCCTCAAGCCAGAAGAGGAACTCCTCTCCCTGTCCAAGCTATGACACGGGAGGGACTCGGCTTCCCGAAGGGTGACCGACCTAAACCCACCCACCACTCCCAGCACACCTGGACACCTCTGTGCAACTGCCTGTGCTGCATCTGTAAAGCACCAAAATTAAACCTACAAAAGCTTATTAAGCAGCAGCAAGTAGTTAAGCTGCAGAGAAACAGCCCATTATGCCACTCCAATTTGCAGGTAAACAGTCTTATCCCTTCCACTGCTTCCTTGGAAAAATACACAAAGCTGGGAAAGGAGGAAAGCACAATTTTTGGCAGTGACAACTGTCAGAAGGAGCTCGGTCTGAAAAGAAAGGTGACAAGCTTTTCCTCACTTGGACCTTAATGGCATGGAGGGTGCTTCATGTTATATATTAAAGCAACATCTATTTTTAAAAACCTAAGAATACAGTATGAGTACATACTGCCTCAGGGGTTACATCAATTTCCTGCTTATTAATTAATTGGCTTGTTAATACAAGAATTTGCAGGCCTGTACTGCCTAGTGAGCTCAAGGAGCCTGTGTTCTCCCTGCCAAGATCAATGTGCATTAGTCTAAACCCTCTGATGTTGAGCAGACTCTGCTTCTGTCAAAGATAACTGAGAAGCAACATTAACTCTTAAAAACATCTGCTCAGTATCGGAGAGACGAACAAACAACATGGCATAAAGTTTCACTCCAAAATGCCATCATTTAAAGGGTTAGATGAAACATCACTTGCAAGACCAGTACAAAAAATAAAACCAAAAAAACCCACCCCTTACTTTGCCTGCCAGCAATGCTATCAATGAAATATAAAAACAAGAGATCTGTAACCATCTTGCAGGTCAGGCATAAAAAACCCTACAGCTCCTGCACTCTCTACGGTCTGGACCTCTAGATAACACGAACCTCACGTTACTGAAGTGTATCAGTAGAAAACACTCACCTGGCTGCAGTGTGAATACAAATAAACCATCTTTGAGGCACTTCCCCAACACACCAGCTTTGTTCTTTGGGTCGCATTAACATTAGCCCAATTAGGTTCTTCCACTGAGCACATATCTGTTCCCAAATATTCATGGATAAATTTAAGAGGCATCAGGACACAGCATATTTACGGTTTGTTTGCCTCTCTGTTTTACAAGGGCTCATGTAATGAAGACTAAAGGAAAAATTTTTGCTCTGAAACCTCATCTAGCACAAAACGGGACTGCCTCGTAACAGCAGTTACGTGCTTTTGGAGCACATGGGATGCTCTTTGCACTAGGCCAGCCTCCACTTTGTCCCTCTGTTCAAATCTCAGCTCTGGGCCAACACTGAGGCTTCATGCCTCAAGTCCTGAACACGTGGGAGATTTCCCATCTCCTCACTTAACTCGCCCATTGGGCTTGACCCCAAGAAAACCCACGTCTCTGCGCTTGCAAGCAGTGCCTCGCATCCTCCTCACAGCAGCCTCATCGCTGCTACACAACCAAGGCATTTCCAGAGGAAGGCTTCTGCTTCCCAAGCAATTTTCCATACTGAATGGGTGGGCTGAGGAGACACAAATCTGAACGTGATCTTCCCACATATAGAAAAGCAGGCTCGCTCTTTAACAGGAGCAATGAGCAGAGTACCAACGCTGCCCTGCTTGCATCATTTTTCCAGCTCATTCCAGTAATGTAAATTAATGTAACTTTCACATTAACTTAACATCGTGATAGTTTTTATTTTTTATCATTGCCTCAAAATAAAACTATTTTCATTTTCCTACGTCTTTCAAAAGATACAAACATTTAAATCAGTGCTTATGCCACTTAAATGAAAGAAGAGAAATATCTTACTAGAGTGAAGCAAGATGCTAATAAAAAGGTCTGTATTTAATACAAGCAGCATGCAGTCCACTGTCATGCTAAAGCACTTTTTTGTTGTTGTTTTGGAGGGGTTTTTTTCCTTGGAATTTGAGCTCCAGAGATGGCTCCTCCATGGCTAAAGTCAAGTATCCTGAGCTTTTACCAACTCCTCTCTTATCTATTCAAACTAGCCTCCCTCCACTGATGAACAAAACAAAATACCCAACAGCCTTCCAGAAATAAACATGTTTAAATTCCACTTGTTTTCAATTGTTACTTGTAGCTGGCTTTTTTTCTCCATTAATTTACATAAATACCTTTGGAAGGAAAGCTTCCAATGTTGACAGAACTTATGGGGATGGCTTCATGCTTGGCTTAAGCTGATCTAAAAGCAGGCTGTTGCTGACAGGGGCACTCCTGCTCTCTGCTGAATTATTCCTAGATTTATTTGTAGCCAAATGCTGACTATAAAACAGGAAGGAGGGACAAGCTGCCAGCAAGACGGGAAGAAGCAGATCTCAGGCTGGCTTACGTCAACTGGGAAATCGCATCCCAAATCCTACGTCGCAATATTTGCACCTCTTCACACCACTTACATTCCACCCCTTTGGTCCCTGCACCCAGGCAACGACCAGCACAAAACGCCAAAACAACTCATACAGCACCTCGACTCTGCCTATACTCATTTTATCTCCTGCAGCGGCCAGATGTTTTTTAGGTCAAATCGCCAGTACCAAAGCGCCGGAAAGGCAACAGTGTTTTTCTCAAGGCTTTGGCTTTCATAACTTGCACTTGCGCAGGGAAAGCAGCACATGGGAAAATCCAGAGCTGGAGTACGCGGGGCGGGCGGCCTTCCTCCGCCTGACCCATGCCGAAGGGACACCCTGTCCAAAGGAAGAAACTCGGGAGCCTGGACACGGGTTGCACAACCACATAACTGTTGAGAAAAACCTGACGAAGAAGCAGCATGTGCGTGTATACGTTAAAACATCTCTCTATGGATGCCTGTACATACACACAGTTATATGCTCAACAGGCACATTTTCACATTATGGGAAAAAAATAACAACTGCAGCCTGCTATCGACATTTTCACCAACTGCCGAGCAGGAATTACAGCACCAATTACCTACCAGTCATCCAGATTTTCATCCCAAACTTCTCAAACTCTGGACAAAACCAGAAACAAACAAACAAACAAAAAAAAACCCCAACCAACCAAAAAAAAGCAGAGTTCTTTGCCATGAGAATCAGAATTTTGACTCACCATTTAAAAATTACTCAGTGGTGAATAAATTCCTTCTAACAGCATATCAAACTTTAGTCTCCAAAAGGTAATTTTATGGATGAGGCCAAAAGCTGCTTCTAATAAGAATTTCAAAGGGTGTCACTGCAAAAATTAATTATAAAGTCAATGCACAGAATCAGACAGGTTTGTTTTTAACATATTCCTATTACCTCCCTCTACACTGAAACACATAACATTTGAAAAACTGTGCAGTTTGTCCTGCCTCTCATTCTCTCTGGGGCTCCACCAGACAGCACAGGGACCAAACACAGGTGGTTTACTTCCCCAGCACCAGAAGACAAGACGGAGGAGCTCCTTCACTACCTAACTGCTGAGGAGGTACTTCATCACAGCTGGGCTTGACCAGGTAACCGTGCTGCTGGTTAAGTAAACAGAACGGAAAGCGTGAAACAAATGCTATTTTCAGATCCCTAATCTCTATCAACATTACAGGTTTCCTTAAAACTGCCCCCAAGGTGCAAACAATGACTTAAACACCATCACACCAGGCTGCTGTGCACCAAGAGAGCCTTCAAGGTAGGACAGGACAGAGTAAAACCAGGTATCCAGAGCCGCAAGGGAGTGCAAACAACCACCACCACCACCAGATGGGAAGGAAGGAGACTTAGCACAAAGGCATCACATAATAAGACCAGCTATATAAGCATTTTCCAGGGATAAAAATGTCATTCCTCTGTATTTTTATATACTTTTATATAAATAATATATATATTCATATATATATTCATATATATCACATGCCACATTATGCGTATCATGACTATATATATTATTTTTTATTTGTATTTATATGAGACCTATATAAAATTATAAATATGGTGTATTACCAGTAAGTCCCTATGAGATAACGCTGCAATGATGATAGCAAACAGTGTAAGATGGGCAACCGAAGAAAGGCCCTGAGGACATCTGGAGGAGGAGAAGGTTGTGATCTTAGACCCTCGCCCAAGGACAGCGGTCCATGTGCAGAGAACCAGGCAGATACGGGGTGCGCACACTTGTGCGAGGTGCAACCCGGGAGGACGGTGACCAGCACTATTAGCAGGGCACAGGAGGGCAATGCCCTGCTGCCTGCCCATAAAAATTCAGGGGGGCACAAACCATCTGCCCTGAAACACAAACTTCGTGCCACGCTTCCTTGGGGAAGGACAACAAAATGGAGCAGCATCGTCGTCTGCCTAAAATAAAGCACACTTGAGTGAGACTGAGCTGTATGAACTGCCTACTAACGCCAAAGCCGTACTAACGCCAAAGCCGTGGCTCTTCAGCACCATCCTGCACTCAGAGGAATGAAGCCCCAGAGTTTCAGCCTCAGGGGTTTAACCCGTTTGGTGAGGAAAGCACCATCCCCTGGCTGCTTCCTCCTCCCCTCCTAAAGACAGAAGAGAAACCATGCTGGCAGATGCAGCCGCTGCAGCCGTAGAGGAGAGAGGGACAGAAGAAAGAAGCCAAATCGTTTCACAGTCAGAGGGAATATACCCACAAGGAGATTAATTCTGTTACCAACATGTGAACTGATGCAGGGATTGCTTCAAGGATGTGAAAACCCTACCAAAAGTCATGTGGGCCTCTACAGTGAGGATTACTAGGCATAAATTGCTTGGACGAGTAAGAAGGCAAAATAAAGAAAAGCAAGAGATAGGAAACACTGATGGGGTGTCTAACAGCGGATATTGCCAAATGCTCTGCCAATTCTATTCCCCCCCCCCAACTGGTTGGAGACAGTTCTTGCATTCTCTCCAGTACATACACTGCAATTCCCTTTCCCCCACACCATAAAATAGGAGGGGGCTGAAAAAAAGAAAGAAAAAAAATCACTCTAGTTGACTGTTGTATCTCAAACAGGGGATCCCAGTGGATTTGTGTAGCTAGCCAAGCTGTCCTTCAAGCATGAAGCAAGGGTTTAATAAAATACAAGGTGTGCCAGCTTAGCGGAAGCCTCTCTCACAGAGATTACGTAAACTTTTTAAAACACTCGCAGGAAAACACCTCAGAAGATTTAGAGGATTTGTAAGTTGAATGCCTGATGATACCCTGAAGGGAAGGAGGACTTAAAGATAAGATGTGGGCTTGACCTTACACCGAAGGCAGAGCAGAACAGAAAGCAGTGTATTCAAGGGAGAGCAAAGGCAACAGGATCCCCAACATTTTGCCATCGACTGCGATGAGTATCACCGAGAATTCCATTTTCTTGTGTCCTTATAACACAGAGAAATACAGACATTTTAATTCAATCACATCCAATAAAGAGCGAAAGACATCACATCAGCTGCCCTGGGAACGAGCCCTTGTTAAACTCTCCCTCTCGAGCACATTTGCCAACCGATGCCTCTGTACCTTGCGATGCAGGAGCTGCCAGGAGAAGTACAGGCAGCCTTTCAGTGGAGCCCACCACAGCCAAACCATCTCCCAACCTGCCTCCCAGACGGTATTTATAACTAGAACACAGCATCTTAATGAAACGCTTTACCTCTCAAAATATGTAATGTTTTCTCAACAGAGATGAACTGAAGTGTCAGGTGTTTCAGTGTCTAGTCTCCTGCCAAGACTGATTTGCAAACGCTCTACTTATTGAAGAGGCTCCAAAAAAGCTCTTTTAGGGCTGTCTTACTAAATATCTGCATTCTCTTTAGACAGTCAAAACGATGCCGGCAAAACCAGTATTTCTCATCTCAAATCTTAAGTCAATGACCCCCCTGTTTTCCTTAAAAGAAAAAAGCCCAAATAAAAGTAGAAGCGCACACAAATCCAGAAGTCACAAAGGGTCAATCTTCAAGCAAACGAAGCAAAGCTGTATTTACAAAGTAACATGGAAACTAGGGCTTTTAAACATTACAGCAGATTGACCGCAAGTATTAATAAAGTTTGTGTTGTGCCAACATTCCCCTTATAAAACCCGTATTTTCAGGGCTCTGTTCCACACCGAGCATGTCGTTCAAGATTTCAGACCACAGTGCATCTAGCTCCTGGGTATCAAAGAATAAAGAATACATCTTTCCCAGTTTAAAAAATAAAAAAGAATCCTTAATTACTTTGTCTAAATGCCTGAATTTTCAGAAATTAACTTAAAACTACAGTTGTTAGAGATTTTCAGAGCTGGTTCAGGGCAAATTTGACCTCAAAGTTAAGGTTTAAGAAAAGCAAAGATTTTCACTTTTGAAACGTAAGGATTTTCATTGGAGGTTATACCTGCAGACCAACTGTTGCAATACTACGTTACTGGGCCAGCAGCGAACTGCTGAAAAGTCAGAGAAATATTTTTAGTCCATCTGGAAAGATACGTGAGAAGAAACCAGCAACATTACAAGAAATAATAAATGTCTTCTAGTATAATACTACGAGATAATTCTTCTTGTTTTCATAATTGTCTTTTAAAAATAGATGAAAAGTGAAAACATCTGCCAGGTTCAAACTTACATGGGTGGTTTCTATTGTTAGATATATCAAATACATTCATTTTTAAAGAGGTACTTCCTGAGGACACAACACATTCCCATTTAACGTCTAGTATTTTATCTAGCACCATACATAAGGATATCTCTGAAATACTCAATAGTATTATTTCCAAGTAGTTTTCCTTTCAGCTAGCATGCACTTACACCAGCTATTGAAGTCAGAGAGCCGGAGCCTACACACAAAGACATTAACAAGTTGTAATAGTCCTCTGAAAAGCTCTGTATCAAGCCGAGACTTCCTGGTACTTTTAAACCTGGCCTATACTTCTTCTAAATAACTTAGATAATTTGTAGCCTCTTACAAAGAAGAAAAGCAGAAGTTAAAAACGAAGCTGGCAGGAGAAAACTGGAGAAAGAATGGTCAATTATAACACAGCTTCGAGCCCGAAACACACGAACAGAAAAACCCCAAAACAACAGACGAGGACCCTTAACGTTAGCATACACGCGTGACCTATACAAACTCAAGAAATGCCGTGGTAACACCTTTTTATCCAAAACCACACCTGAATTATTCTGTGGGAAATAACAGTTATTCATGAACCCACGAGGTCCAACCTCTGTACTTGTACCTCCCCAACCCGTGCCCTGTTCATGGGTGAGGTGGCGCACACAGAAGATTAATTCACTGAAACCTGGTTTGCATCACACAGATCTCAAGAGGCGGTGTGAGGGAACTCGGAAACCACAAACACTTTTTGTTGGGTGGTTTTTTCTTCTGAAATGCATGCTGAAGCCTACACTAAACCTCCCAGTTAATTTACTGAGAACACGTTTTGGAGTTTCCTTGTAGCGCAGATTTGTGCGTTACACCATTCACGCAGTTCTCACAGAAGTAGCTGTGTATTATTAGCACACTGCACAGCCTGGGCTGCCTAACTCAAATGCAGAAGTCTGAATTTCCTCCACGTCCCACCACCAACCGCAAAATGCCCAAGGGCTCTGCAACATGCCCATGACATGGAGTTCACTCTTTTTTTCAAGCAAAGATTTTGCATTCTTTTATCTTCTCCCCCCCCCCCCCTTTTTTTTTCCCCTTCCACATTTCTGAATAATTTGGGGCATATAAAGAGCATACTTTGAGAGGAACTCTGCTATTAAATAAAAAATGGAAATAAATATAAAAATTCAAGGTCTCTTCATTAAAGAAGCCCTAGGAATTCGAGCTATTTAGCTTCCTGAGAGAGAAAACAAATCTCCACTAATTCAAATTGCAATTTGAGTATTCCAAACTCTCGCAGACACATCCGGAGGATTTACTCCATTTGAAAGGGCTGTTGCTGAACGCACCATCTAAACACTGACACTCGGAAGCCCTGCGGTGACTTGGAGGCATGTCAGCTTAATCCTGCACCAACGCGAGTGGCTATTCTCGCTCCTAAGGCGCAACAAGTCCTTTCCTGATGCCCAGCACGAATGCCCTCGCAGGCACCAGAGAAGGTCCCTGGTAGGGTTTCGCTTCTGTTGCGGCTCCAAAGCTACAAACAAGGAGCTGCCACGGCTGTGGCGGGCAGTGGCTGGAAGCAGAGACAGCTTCAAAAGTCCCAGCCAAATTCAGCACACGGTGCCCAATTACCACTCTGTTTGCCTCCAGCTATATCCCCTTAGGGTTTGCTTTTCTGAAATTGAGAAGGAAACCAGTCTGAAACAAAACCCTGTCCTGCCCCGTGCTTCCGCACTGTACTGAGCTCAGCCACGAAAGCACTTATCAATAATTAGACGACAATGATATTTTTGAAGCTGCCACTTATCTGTTTAGATTTGGAGAGGCAGGAGTTTGCCTGCCTGCAACTATCTGATGTGTTGCCTTTATCACCGGTCTCCAGGAAGGATGCATAAAAAAAACTTAGAAGTCATGCAGAATGCCTTGCAGAGGCATTTCCAGCTTCAATGATTCAGCTACAAGCGTTCGCTTTGTCTGTTCAAGTGAAAAATGAACCCTTGTCCCACAAGCTGACAAAACTATTTTTCTTGTTTGTAGCTTTTGCTCCCTTCTCCCGTCAAGTCTTGCACCTTTTCTTAAGCCCAAGGGGCTTTGCAGCCACAGGCTTCTGCAGGATTCCTCCAAACCAGAAAAGAGGCTCTTTAATAAATCCCATTTATAAACCTAAATGACCCAAATTTACTTCTGGATAATGGAATTTTTATGTGTATATTTTTAGCGAGACTTCAGTCCTAGGATTAAGTTAAAATTTATGTAGGTAATTACCATCACTGGAGAAAAATACAGGATAATCCACATATAACAGCTTCCTCTTGTAATTGTAAATACTGGCCACTGTGTCGTATCAAGAGCCGGCCACACAAGTGGATAACTTAACCATTCCTGTACTCGTACAGGATGTGCGCAAGGTGGTATTAATGAGAGAAAGGGCCTGAAGTAGAGCTCACCAGACCAAATAACCTCCTGACCACACAAGTAGAAAATAATTAAAACAATGCACCGCTCTAATTTGGTTTTTGGGACCAGATGGCAGATGCTCAGGCAGCCAGTTGGGTGAGACAGCAGTGATGCTGTGACGGGAGGGAAGAGGAAAGGTAGCCTAGCCCAGGCTGGGCTTATTTAAATGCCTGAAAGGTTGAAGGTAGCAATGTCCTGTCCTCCTGACCTTGGAGCAGGAGGCTATTTCAGGGCAATCAATTCACTCAGGCATGCCATGCAGGAGTTGGTTGCCTGTTAAAGTCAAGTCACAACATCTTAAGCGGGGAGAGAAACGCATGTCTTACTTCTGAATTGCTGCCTTTAGAGCTGAGTATTTAATAACAGGCACATAAGCACAATGAAGGGGCTGGGGAGTGGTTTTGAGAAAAAAAAAAATCCTGCTTCTGAAAGGCCACTTAAGAGTAGAAGAGCATCCCTCAAGCAGAGCAGGGGGGAGCGGGGTCGGGATCAGCCCCTGCGCCGGGGCTGCGTCGCCCTCCCGTACCGGCGGCTCCTGCAGCAGCTCCCGACGCAGGGAGAGGAAATCAAAATGGTAGTGTGACCTTCACAGGCTGCAGACAGCTTGAATGCAGTTTAACCCCAGCATTAAGGATGAAAGCCTCTGCTCATGAAAGGCAGGCATTAACTAATCTGCTTACCAGTATGAAAAAAAAAAAAAAAAAGCCACGTACACACCAAAAAACACACTGTGGTTTACGGTAAGCCTGCCAAGAATGCAGCAGCATAATCATAGCAGAGTTTATTTCAACACATCGTCGCAACCACGCTTAAACATTGTTCTTCGCGCTGGAGCGGGCAGGCTGTCGGTTGTCCCTCTAACGCCTATCTGCGGAGGCACGGACGGAGGCTCCGACAGCTCCCACGCTCCGTCCTCTGCCGCGCTGCGTGCCTGCCCCGACCCCCCTGCAGCAGCCGCTGCAAGCAGCCATGCAGCGTACATCAGAGGTTGGGGCCGCACGGGACAGAAAGCCGGGGCTGGGGAGGAAGAATTACCAAAACAAAAATTAAAGAGCATTTGCTTGCACACGTCTGCCAACCCAGTCAACTGAACGAGCAGGAGGAAAATAAGGCATGACAGGAGGGGAGACTGTTATTATTCTCCCCTTCACGCGTCCTCCTTCCCGTATCGAGCGTGTTCCTTCCCTGCCTTCTGACCCCTTCGTATCCTACATCCCTGACAAGCACACCCCAATTGAAACGGAGTTTTTACTGAAAGATTTCGGCATATAAATATTTCGACTGCAGACATGGCATAAACATATTAAATAATGTTCCCTTATCTTCCTCACATAGAAATCCCTTGCCCTCGGTCTCTTCAGTCTCTAAATTAATTTGCTTTCGTCTAGTCAGCAATGCTTTTTGGCTTGAGTTTAATTAAAATTTCAACCAGCCTATATGAGAGAGATGGTATCTTTCCTTTCAGAGACAGAAGACAATATCCTCTAAGTATTTCATATCCTCATTTCTTAAAATCTTCTCATCAGAAAACCACACTCCTCAGCAACAAGTGTTAGATTATCTTTAGCCACCAGCATCAGCGCACTGAAAGACTGAAGCCATTTTATTGCCTCACTGAGATTTTATTGTACATTTCTCTTTTCTGGTGGATTTCTCTGCCTTTTTATTTTTTTCAGTGTTATTTTATTACACCGGTTCCGTCTGTTCAAAGGATTCCTTAATTACGCGCCAGGTTCCCGAACTAATACTGTATCTTCAGATTTCATAAAGATTGAAAATATTCTGGGCTCTGGTCCTGTGGGGTTGTTGTTGTTGCTGTGGGTTGTTTGACCTTTTGGTTCAGCCACACAGTTGACATTTTTCAAACTTCCCCCTATTTCCATGAGAGCTAGAAACACTGATTTCAAAATGAAATCTGATTTTCTTACACAGGTGACCCAAAAGACTTCTCAGAAACCTCCACAAACACCACGCAAATAGTTGAAACTGGATTTCCACCAACAGATTTCGCTTCTTTCCTCAACTCTGCCCAGAAATACCGTGTTAGGGTGTACCAAGGTATGAGGGTGGGTGCCAGGTCTGAGGAACTCTCTTAGCTAAGCCCTAGCCACATTGCTGCTTCCTTGCTCCCATCTCCTGCATCCCAGGGCACATCTCTCGCATGAGAAAGAAACTCCAGGATCCTCTCCTGAGCCACTGCAGCAGGGAGCGTCTCTCCTTTGGAAGGGAAAGAATAAAGGCAAATAAAACCATCAGCGCAATCCAGCTGGACCTCCAATGGGAACGTACCAACTTACAGGATATGCTGGAGCCCAAATCCAAACGCGTCTCTCCAGCTGCGTGTAGAGAAGAGCCCCCCAGCCAGGGACTTGGGTGAGCACAGAGCTCTGATTAATATATCCCAGCTCCAGAAAGAACCACCGAGCTAAAATAAACCCTCTGACTTTTAAAGGAAAAAGACCTCAAATCACTTTTTTCATTAAATGCACTCAAACATCAGGGGAGGGGGAGAAAGGAGGACCTAACGGATGGGCTCATTCAAGTTCAATCAGGATTTTCTGCCCCAAAAAAATCCAACCAACCAACAAACAACAACAACAACAACAACAAACACCTCAACAAACAAAATTCTTTGTAGCAACACTCATGAAATTCACTGTTTACTATCACATAAAGTATTTGCATATTTGAATATTATTTTTTAAAAGCTATTTACTGATAGGACTATTTCCTCACTTGATAAGGCAACTTAATTATACTGCATAGCAGAAACTGCATGATAGGTCACAGGGTTAAAGCTGCCACATCAATAGATCACTATCAAATATACAATTTTCTCGTTTCTACTGCTTATTCTAAAAACCTGAAAGTCGATGGATACCACCACTATTAAAACTGAACACATACATTTGCCAAAGATGACGCTGGCCCATTCATCTGCCCAGGATGCCTCACCACAACAGGGGCTGGTGCTAAGGGAACTCCCAAGGACGCTTCACGGGAATATCCTACACGCAAATTCACTATTAAGATTATAGCCCTAAATAATTTAATAATTTTCTTTTGATGCATAGATTTAATGTAGTGGAGATTCACTGTAAGGTGGGGGTCGGGGGGTAAGCCTTATATTTATATATCTGTACACAGATATATGTGCAGACACTGCTTTTAATGCATTCATTTTTTTAATTTACATTGAAGCAATTTTCTTTTTCTTAAAATGATGCCGTAAAAATTAAATTGAATTTCAGATTGTTGGTACTTTTGATCATTTTAAAATGTTCAGGCCTCCCACTTATGCCAAGTCTTGTTCTTTTACCACCATCACCACAACTTTCTGAAAGCTAATAATATTTATCTTAATACAAAGCAATATGGTCAAACTGCTGTTTCCCTCAGAGGCCCTGAAGTCGTTTGCCTGCTTTTCCTGCCCCTCCCTACGAGGTTCTAGACTGCGTCCTGTGGCCGCTGTCGGGACAGAGACCTGCAGGATGGAGATGTTCGCAATTACCGTCTGCTACCGCTTCTGAGAAAGACCTCATGCAGGAAGCTCGTGCCATTGACCTCATTTGATCCAGTCGAAAAGTAATAATGGAGCTCCTGTGGCTAATTGCCAAGAGAGAAACACTTAAAGGACTTGTTTCCGACATCCTCCTCTCCTCTGATGAAGATCTAAACCAGCAGCTCAAGACAGGCTTCTGATTAGATCAAAGTAGGAAACATTTCATGTTATTAGCCACATAGTTTAATCTTGTTTATGAACCGCACCATAATGGACCCCAGACGAGTTAAAATACAGTAGCTCGCAAAAAACATGATTATCAGAACGTGATTATTCACATCCAATATGTATCTTTCTAGTAAATGCTTGAAAATATTTTCTGCCCCCAACTTCATTGGCATTTAGCGCAGATTAGCATCAGGTTTTCCAGTTTACAGCCTCACGGATACTTGAAAAGATTGCTTCTGTAAATAACCAGGAATGTTTAAGAAACCAGCTTACTATATTTGCTATAAAGACATGATATTATCTCAACAGGAAGCATTTACTTTTCATAAACTAATTCTCCCATGTCCAGTTGCCTAAACAACACAGAAAACCTCTTGTATATAAAAAACATCCAAACACCGTCGCAAAACTAATTCTCCAACTACCGGTGTTCACATCGTGCTGTATAAGGCCAGATACAGCAACACTGAAGAATTAAAGGCATCTTTGACCTGACTGCAGCACTGCATTTTCAGAAGCCACTTGTCCCCAGCTGAAGCTGGTTCAAGCAGACCTGCTTGCCTCTGCACCGCAGAGGAGGCGCAGCTGGTCAGCTGTATTTTCAAACCTCTGTAATGTAACGGCAAGATAACCATCAGGCAGCGAAGGCTCCAAGTCCTTACATTTCTTGATGGTGTAAACCAAAGCTCTCCTCCCTGGTGGGACGGGAAGCTGGAGAAGCAAGTACTTGCCCACCAGAGGTGGGAAGCTGCAGTTTCTATGCAGGGTATGACCGTGGATGTGGGTGGCATCAAAAGTCACTCCTGCCTCCCCGATGTACGGCAGAACAGCGGCATGCTGAGACAGGGTGCTCTTCATTCACCTTGAAATTTCTTTAACCAAAAACCTGAGATGACTCTCTCTCAGGCTTCAGCCTAATATACATCCTTGAAATATTGCCTCCATCTAAATCTTTGTCCAAAAAAAAAAAAAAAGGAAATTTGAAGTATTTATTGGAAAAAACCCTATGCATGTATTACATTTTGTTATAATTTTATATATAAATATGTACCTGTGTACACACATACACAGAGTTCCCTGCTTCAGCTTCACGAGGTCTTTATGCAAGTTATTTCCCTCTCTGCACAGCGTACGGGCAGTCTCCCAGTATTAACTTTTCATTCAGGCTCTCCAGTTACGCACGAGCTTTCATCTCTTCTTTCCTTCCTAAGCAACAGCCTGACGTTACACCTAATGAGAGCCAGTAGCCAGCCCAAGCAGGCAGTAAGCAACAACGGCCTGCCATAAAACATCTGAACAGACCAGAAACAAACATGCTTTCTAATTCTCTAGCGGCAACAAGACCCTAAAGGGAAGCCTTGTCTGAGCTGCTTCCTTACACCTCCTTAATAATACCAGCCCTAAGCCAAGTAATGGCAGTGGAAAACAGGATGGAAGGTGGGTGATTTCTTGCCACTTGCCTCCAACATCCTTTGGTCAAAGCAACGGCATCTCCTCGACCCTTCGCAAGATCAAAAGGCAGCAGCTCTATTTACAACATCCTGAGCAATTTAGGCATCCCACTCGGCATTGTTTCCTACCTCCCGCCCAGTTCCCTTTTAAATTGGATGTTTCTAATGAAACCTCTACCCTTTATGAGTTTATAGCCACAGCGAGTCAAGGAGTGCCACGCAGACAATTTTAAAACAAAATAAAGAAAAAATTCTCCGTCTATAACCTTGTTGCACATGAAATGGTAGTGCATGAAAAGGAAAAAAAAAAATTGCTTGGTATTTTTAATCACTAACTTGAAGGATTTATGCTGCTGTGCGTTTTATGGTCTGCCTTAATTTCCCAGTAATGCGTACGGTACTTGGGAGCGTGCAGCTTCTAAAGCAGTTGCTCTAAGGCAGCTTAGCATTTTAAGGGTAAGAAAAAAACCCTTTAAATGAAAGTGTTTGCTAAATGCACAGGATGTTGCAAGCATCTGCTCTCTTTGCACCTTCTTTCCCCCTGGCCTTGCCCCCCCCCCCCCCCTTTTTTTTTGTTTGTAGTTTTTTTGCTTTCTCTTTACACAACCTGCATTCACAAATTTAGGGCCGCTGTCATACCCGACAGCAAGTGACAGGACCGGTAAGGGAAGGAAGGAGGGCATGCGCACCCTAAGGAGCCCCCTAGGAGAAACCCCAGAAGAAATTCCCCAAAAGAATGCTGGTGTTAACAAGCTGTGCGCACACTGCCCTCCTTTCCCAGCAAAAGCAGGAGCTCCTGAGCCCGGGGGGGACAAACCTGCCCAGAGCCGGGGCCAGCGCGGAGCCGGGTGCTGGCCAAGGGCTGGGACATGGGCACCGAGGGGCAACGCCACCGCTCCTTCTCCCAGCCCGTGTCCCCTGCCCCCTGCACCATGGCTACTTGAACATATTTAGGAGGCTGATGCTCCTCTGTCCCCTTTTAACCAGAATGCATTAAGCTGAGGGGATAGGCAACTTCCACGTGGTCCTTCAGAAACACATTTTCCTCATCTAAAGTCACGTCTGCCGGGCACACTGAACACTTTTTAAAGACAATCCTATTTTTCAGGCATATAATTTCTTTTCCTCATCTCCCTTTCTAGCTAAACCAGTAGTTTAATGTGCTTCATATATTGTCGAGTAAGACGTGTCTGTGTAAAAGCAAAGAAAATTAAAAATCACAAAATATTTTAATTGACATAAGAAAAAGTTATGATTACAGTGTCTTATAAAACTTCTAATTTCATCAACTTATTATATGTCATTCTTCAATGGAGAGAGCACTCACAGTATGAAGAGTTCTTAAATCAAAAACACACTGCCGGGGAACAATCTTCATTTTAATGATGCTCAATAACAGGGATTAAAATATTTTATGAGTCACAGTTTCCATGAAAAAAAAAAAAAGGCAAAACAAAAAGAAGAGAATGGTGATGATTTTGTTCAAAGTGTGGGACTTGTTATTAAATATCCAAAAAAAAAGGTACGGGGAAGAAGGGAATAGGCATCTGAAAACGTGTATACTGCACTGTACTTTAAAGCACTAACTACTTTTCCCTTAATTAGATTCCCCAGCTCCCAAGGAATCTGCAAACCCACCAGCTCCACAGCACAAGCAGCCGCTGTCCCGGCCACTCCAGACAGGGGATGAAAGAGCCCTTCAATCTACAGATCTATTTATATTCCCTCACGTGGCGGCTATAAAAAGGTTTCCTTTCAGGCTGAGGTTTCTCAGCATTAAAGTTAGCAACTGTTCGAACGTGAAAAACCCTATGTATGCTGATTTTTATAACAGAGGAGACGCCTTTGTGTTTGGGTAAATTCGGTTTAAAGCAGCAACAGGAGAATCTCGCACATCTTTAAATTTCCCATGTAGTGCCTTTGCAAAAAAAAAAACCTGGACCCAAACCCGCCCGCAAGAATGCATTAAATAAACGATGCCACTGATTCTGAACGATAAAAATATTTGACCAAATACTGTCTACCCCAGTCACCTTTGCATTCCCCCCCCATCTGCCTACCGAGGCAGCCAGCCCGGCACGCCACGCCATTCCCGAGGGCCGGAGCGGGGCACTGGGTGCTGGCATTTCTCATCCCAGCCTGCTCTGGCCTTCCTGGTCGGCCTCACACAGAACGGCTCTGTGCTTCCACTTCCTCCTATGTAAACACCAATAATTATATTTCCATACCTCACAGCGCGTAGAAAGGAATGACAGCTCATACCTTTACACACACACACACACACACACAAAAAAAAAGTCTCCCACTCTGCCATGCAAGCTGCTCCAGAAAAGAGACTTGTGGTGAAAAGAAATTGCTTAAAAATTAAAAGGCATACAATAGAAACTTGGTGCCAATTCCTACAAATCCAGCTCTACCATGGGAAAGGAAAGCATGGCTTTTTAAAGTCAGCAGAGAAAGAAGTAGTATTTGGCTAACATGCACGGTCCTGGTCTTCTTTTCAATTTGCTTTAACAATCTTTTCTTTCCATTAGCTCAAGAACAACAACCCTAGAAGGCTAATTATTAATGGTCAGTATTCTAAATTTAAAATAAAAAGTTTTTAGACCAAGACTGTAAGCCAACTCCAGCTCTCAAACCCACACTCTCCTTCCTCAACTCCAACCTCACCAGCAAAAGCCCGGGGTTCCTAAAAGCAAATGAAATCACAGCTCTGCCTTGGGAAGACCACGACAACGTCTTGGGATGACAATTACTTTCTTTTTCTTTTACTTTTTCTTTTTTTTTTTAATTCCCAAGGCAGTGAGAAGAGACCTGTGTGAATACGCCCAATGGCTTCGGCACACAAAGCTCTCTGACGCAATACCGTGTGACGGCACTCCTGCTCTGCCCATCGCCCGCTGCCACGCCATGCCGTGCCCTTCATCCACCCTGTGCATACGACCTACCGCTTTTAATTACCATCAGTACTGCAGAGCAGCCTTGCTGGGGGCGGGGGGAGAGCACTTACTGCCACTCCAGGCACTAGACCTGTACTTGTGGATGCCCGAGCAAACGTCAAAGGGGGTGTTAAGATGTTATTATGGCCACAAATGCAGCTTTCCCAAAAGGTATTTTCCAGTTTGGGTAGCAGAGGTAAGAGTGGGCTGGCTGATCACCCAGACAGCCAAGCAGCAGCCAGCACATCTCATCCAGAGCTCTGGGGTTCAGTACCAAGCTGAGCAATACCATCGCTGCCCCTGGGTACAGCAGTGGAAATGCTAAGTATTGGCCTCTGCGGCTTATTCCCGACTTACAGAAGTGTAAGAGCAGCGGTGTTTGCCTCTGAATTGTTGCAACACATGAGTGTTTCTATTGCAAAGGGATTTTTTAAAGGAATACGTATCCAGTTTGGCTTGCAACTAGAAAAAGGGAAGCGGGGAGGGGGCAAGGAATAATCCCATTATTTGTACCAGAGAAAAGACAGGTAATTCCTTAATGGTCCATACAGCTTCTCCTAACAGCAAAAGATGTTTTTTCTATAAATTCAGAATCATACAGAAACTGGTAAAAATATCTGTATGCAATCAAGTTCTCTGTAACCACACTGCAGCATGAGAGCAGCCTCCCTTTGCAATGCACGCTATAGTAAGAAATCGGGACTCAAAGGACAGAATTTAAAACCTCCTCCACCTCTCCCGCAGTTGGTCTCCCTGCTCTTGCACACCCTGCCCGCTGCTACAGGGACGTCTCTAATGGGAGCAGCTGGTAACAAGGAGCTATGATAAACAGGCCAGGTGCCTCGTGTACCGACCAGAAACATAAATTATTACGGGGTTTTAAATACATACCCTGTTCCAAGAGCTCTTTCATTAGCTATGCATATTTTAAATAAAATTCTGTGGAAAGCAGCTTAAAGGACATTGCAACTGAGAGCCATGCTGGCTCAATAAAGCACATCAATCTCCCATATTCAAAGAATGAATGGCAGGTAAGAGCTGTTATGCTGTACAAAACTCTTTTCTGACCTAAACCAAACATGCATTTGATCGAATTGTCTCCAGTAATGCCAGGAGCACTGCTCACCAAAAGATTAAATATTCTGATTTCATTTAAAAAAAAAGAAACCCCAAGATGTGATAAATATTTTTAGCTCCTCAACAGAGGAGAGAACATTCTGTTTTTCCCATTCTTTGAAGTTACATTCGAAAAAATTGACATCCGTCCTAATATCCAGATTATGTAAATCCCGCTCTGCAAAGACACAATGCTCACCCAGAACTGAAGGAACAAAAATGGGTCAGGATGAATTGTCACATTATCTATGGGGACAAATTAAAGAAGCCAGTTTTGCATTTTGTCCTGAAGCAACGGAAAACAAAACTCTTCCTCCCGACAGGTTCTTCTAATGACAGCAATGGCCAGGCAGAAAGAAATCTACTTTACCAGAGCCCTGGTGTGCACTAAAAGCAGTGTCTGAAAAGCAGGTTTTGTCAGAACTTGTAAACCGATGGAAAGGTTCGCTGACTCACACCGACTGATGCCAAAAATGCTTTCCCTGTAAATCTGCCTTAAAGGTAGCATGTACAGAAAAAGAAAATTGACAGCGTATACAGAAAAAATAAAATTATGTCCTTTGTTTCTTTACAATACACACAGAAATTTTGTCAAGAAAGGTCAGAGAGGGTGTCGATTGGTTTTTGCGTTGTGTTTAAGTACATGCAAAACGTGAGGTCTCGTTCTCCCTGAAAAGCTCCTGGTGATTATGGAGTGCAGAACGGCAATCTATCCGGTGGGACGAAACCTGCAGGAACTAGGAGAGAGGAGTTTATTCACACTCTACAGCTCTGTGGTTCTTTTCCCCTCTCCACCAGTGACTGATGAAGACAGAGGAGTCTGAATGCCTTCGCTGAAGGCTCCGCATCCCTCCCACTATCATAAAAGGTTTGAGAGATTTCAATATACATCAAGTTCCTCCCACAATTTTATGAAGCAAAACTAATGAAGAATTTGTTGTTTTGGGGACTATTTTTTGTTGTTGTTCATTTTCTTTTTTTCCCTAGGAAAAACAAGAGGGAAAAGCCAAATACAACTCCCCTAACGTGAGACATGAGGGAGAATGGCATGCAGAAGATCAAAATACAATCTTCCTACTTACTACAGCATAAAGGACAAGTTTTAATAGCCTATGCATGCGGACCACAAGCTCCAGCCTTTCTGAGCTCTTCAGAGCATTCTTAAAATAAAAGCTTTCCTGGACTTCAAAGGGAATTCTTTGAAAACTCAGAAGCAACAGGGGACAACGACAGAGGAGAACTACAAATACGGGAAGAACTGGTGTTACAGATAAATTCCCTTACCAGGCAATGGGACAGGTATCTTAAAAGCAAGAAGAAAAAAGAATGGCAAATTACCAACGTTCAGTACACTTCAAATCTCCCAGCTAACTCTGTTAGTTAGTAAGCTAGTTAGTAAGACGAGGAGGAATCGTATACGTGTCTCCAGCCTTCCTGCAGAAAAGAGAAATCAATCATTCAGGCTGAAGGATGCCTGAAAACTGGCAGCAGAAAATTTCAGCTCTCAAGGTATTAAGTAATGATGTGATTCACCTGCTGTTGAAACCTCCATTGAGGCAAAGATTAGTACGTCCTGGATGGGAGCCTGGGAGAGGTAGGACTGTGCATGTGCTCCCTTCCCACCCTCTGCTCCCAAGCTCCGACATGAGGTGCCCTACAGAGAGGATGAAAAGCAGAGAGTCCTTCCAGGATCAGCATCTCCAACACCGCGTTTGCCCAATACTCATGAAACAGGCACCGAGAAGACCGGTCCTGGCTGGGGATGAGGGGGAATGGCCTTAGGTGGTTAATGGGAAAGAGCAGAGGGTTAGCTGCAACCTCCTGGAAGGCAGAAGGAAACTGAGAGCAAAACCCAGCAACTTCTGAGGGTCCAGAGTATTTTCCCTATTTCTCTGCCAACACACACTTCTTTCACGCATACCCTCCATCCTTCTAAACCAGGCTGAGGTGGCACCTCTGGTGTGGAGAAGGACTGGACGGGCCACTGGGGTGCTGCAGGAGCCAAGGCCATCTAGCCAGGAGGGCAGCAGGCTCCCCAGCTCCTTAGAGGGCATCTCACCAGCCCGCCACACCACGTACCCCTGGAAAAAAACCCGTGCTTGGCTGCACAACCGGCTGCCAGGTAGTCCCCTCAGTTACTTCTGCACGTATAAATGATGGGAGCCAATCCCAAGTCTGAGAACTGGAAGTGATGGAGCATCAGAGCAACCCCCAAAGTGGCATGTCGCTTGCTCTCGTTAAGCACAACACTCCTCCAACAGCACCCTGAAAGTCTTTTCTACACATGCTTTTGCTAAACCCATGCCACCACGCTATCGGATGGCTGGTCTTTACGGAAAAGAATCGGAGGGAGAAGATGAATTTGAATTAAGAGAAGCATCTGTAGACAGATTCAGCAGGATTGTCAAAGCTGTACATAGACAACATAAACTCTTACTGTACCGAATATGCCGGGGTGATGGTCCTAACTAAGTAAAATGAACATGCTGTGCTGAACAAGAGTTACCTTGTTTGTTCTCTTCCACGTTAAACCACCCAGTTTTGCACATTCTTAACACAATTATCTAATAACAGTCCCTGCCTATATGTTTGGCTATGTATTTTACATATAGCACTGCAGAACAGAGAGGTACTGAGCAAAAAAAAAAAAAAAAAAGGTATAAATGTGTGAAGCTAAATTATACATATTTAAGCAATCACATGCCAACCTGAAAATCTTGCACTGCGTTCAAATTCACGTTTTGTAGGAAAGGCCTGGCGATACTTGGTCTGCTTAAACAAATATTTATTAATCTCAATATAAAAGATCAGACACCAAATTTATATGAGCTGAACACAGTTCGGGCAGAAGCCAATAATAGCTGCTTTCAGACTTTGCAGCATTGGAGTTTGCCAAATGGAAGTGACAAGTCTGGACCACTAAGAAAAATGAAGCCATTTGGTAAGTTATATGCTGCGTAATAAACAGTCTGTCAGTTTGCTTCTAATCCCCCCTCTTCCACAAGGGTTTTTTTTTTTCTTTCTTTTTTTTTCCCCCCTTCTCCTTTCTCCTGATGCACTCTGCAGAGCATGTGCATATTATAAATTGAACAGAAGCTACTTTGGCTCTGTGGACCACACACCGTGGACAACTTCGACAGGTCATTGTTACCTAAACAGAACTTGGTTTTTTGTTTGCATTGTACATTTCCTTTCTGTTTTGACAGCAGGTTTTAAAAAGAGGATGTTACCCTCCTTAGAGCTTTGAATCATTTACGAAGAAAAGAGAAAAAGAAGTTGTTCTGCGACAATAGCACAGAAGTAAAGCCTTGCAATTTTTCGTTTCTTCCCATGACATCTGTGGGTAGTCCTGTTCATAACGCCTTTGTTCGGGGCTGATTTACCACGGTTTGAGACAAGACACCATTCAGAGTCTATTCCAGGAACTATGGAGGAAGTAGAAGGAGGATGCATCTAATTTGTTAGCTATCGTGACATCGACGCTTATGATTAATACAAGGCGTTGAGACAGGAGAATGTATTTCCTCCAGGCATCCTCCATCTCAGCCCCTTTTCGTACATGCTGAAGAGGGTGGGGATAGCAAGGCTGCCACGACAGATTTGCTACTTGCAACATGGCTTGCCAACTGTGCAAGGAAGGAAAACACCTTATATTTCAAAAACCACGCACCCTCGCTTTACACAGCCAGCCGGCCGGCTCTGCCCGGCTCCAACTCCACAGAAGAGGAGTCTGCCGGTGTAAGTGGGACAGCCAAGAGGCTCTGCTGGAATAGAAGGTCCTGCAGTAAAAACCCAACAGCGAGGAGCAGGTCTGGGGCAAGTCCTTGCCTTGTCTGCGTGTGACTCCCAGCAAGTCGCCGTGTACACTGGACTCCTTGTTTACAGAAGCACAGTCACACTCCCTGCTGCCCGACAACATTTGTAGGAGGAGGAATTAATGTCTGCAAAATCCTTGAAGATCTTTTCATGGCAGACAGTGCAAAAGCACAAAGTATTCAACACTTTGAAGGGAGAGCAGGCAGAAACCATTCAAGTCCAGAATACTAAACTGAAGAAGAAGTCCCCAGCTAATCCTCACCTCCACCCAATCCTCCCACTGGCAGGCTACGAGACCTTACCCTGGTGACGGGGGAGGCCACCCAGCTCCCCCTGCCCATCCACCCACCAAGCCTACACGCATGGATGTGCTGGAAGCATCAGGCTTAGGTGGCGCATAAACCGCAGGAGCTTTGCTTGCAGCACACAACACAGGTACCAGAATAAGTTCCCACCTACTCACAGATCCCTTGGGGTACCAGTCAGCCAAGGGAGGGCCACACTGCCAGAAAAACCTCGTATCTCCCACTTTTTGGCTACTCTCTTGTCCCAGGGTATCTCTTGCAAAGGGCTAGGAGCAGGCTGCAGGCCGGGTAATTTGCTGTGGTGGTGGGAGCCTGTTCCTGGCACCCACCTTTCCCACACACCTCCCAGCCTGGCCTGTTATGTGACCACATTCACAACATGGCACAGCATTAGCCAAAAAGCCCTCCAAGACAGCTGGTAGCTGGAGTGAAGTGCCGTCTCCATACATCTCGTCTGGCAAAGTCCACTCCTGCTTGGCCCTCAGCACCAAGGCACGGGCGCCTCGACCCACACACACGGGCTCACCTGAATTATTCTGCAATATCCACCTACTGTTGCCAACCCTCGCCAACGAGCAATGTCCCCGCTGTGAATACCGACCTCGGGCTGCCTGGCTGGTGGTTCTGCCTCCTGTAAAACGGGCAGCAAAGCACTCGCCATGGGTTTAGAGTGGGTCTCAAAATCAACGCAACCTTTGTAAAGTAATGAAAAAACGAAATTGCAGAATAAAGTTTCTGGAAGTCCCTCAACATCATGTGAATGGAATAAAGCTTTCTTCTTTCCTATTAATTTTTCCTTTTTTTTTTTTCCTCTTTTTTTTTGTGCAGTTACTGCTTCCAGGAGCTTATCAACAAAATGAGCCTGCTCACATTGGCAAAATCCCAGTTCACTCATTTTCTTAAGTAGCGTGTTATCAAAATGTACCAACACAAGCTGTACTTTCTGGATACAAAGGAAGCCCTTACAGCAACTACAGTAACACCCCATTTGCGACTGGTTAGGTCAGTCCTGCAGCCTTCCCTCAGCCTCTTCCCTAGTTTGCACTTAGGTCAACCAATTCTTGACACGGAGCGGCTGTCAAGGACTGAACAGCGCTTTCTCAGGCTCACGAGAGATCAGCTCAGTGGACGACCCTGACTAGTCCTATTTGCTGTCACTGAACATAACCCTTGTCAAAAAATCCTCTAGGAAACAACAGGAAATGTTGGTTATTTTTTACAGGGTGAACCTACATCATCCTTCAGACTTTGGTCAGGCATTCTTTCCGTAAGATAAAACACTCCAGTTTTGAAGGCAAATATATAACCACTTGACCAATTCTATAATAAATTACATTCTCTACTGCATCATGTTGTTATATTCTCTACTATACACTTCTCACCTCTGTAACATCTACAGAGCAATGACCAATAGGGACAGAAGCCCCGTATTTCACCTTCACTCCTCCGGCTCATCCAGGACGCTGGGTATGATGCCCAGTCCCTGAAGCTGCAACGCAGCCGTGGCTCGTGGAATTGGGGCCGGGAAGGAAAACTGGGTAAAATCAGGTCTGCGGGCACAGCCGTGCATCGGGCACAGCCACGCATCGCATCGGCGTCACGGGGGGGCGGAGGATTTGCTTTGGCATTCCCTGCCGTGAGTCAGCCAGCGAGCCCGCTGCTGCTCAGGAGGGCTCTGCCGCCTTTCAGGCGAAAGGCTGAGGGATGATTTACGCTGAGGGATGATTTACGGCACTCAGAGAGCCCGTGTTTGTCCAAGGGTGTGGTGAGACAATGTAATTGAGCAAGCTCACTGTGCTCACCGGCCTGCCCCGCTCCCTCCTCTCCATCCCCACTCCTCCCTCTTCTTCGCTATTTTTTGGATTGGGTTTCTAACAGATCAGCAAACTGATCGTGTTTACTGTGCAAACAGATGAAGGGCTGAGCTGATCCAAGGGGCAGAGCAGAAGCCTGCAACTGGAGGCTGATGAGGGAAGAGGAGGGAGCAGGACTCGCCCCTTTAGGCGGAAGAAAGCCACCAGTCGGGCTCAGACCATACCATTTAACTTCAAAAAGCGTACTCCATATTCTAGTTAACATCTTAATATATGGATTTTGTTTGTCTCGTTGCCATCTGCAGTTCCAATTACTAACCCTTTGGAGCTAATAATACAGTATTTACCCCAGAAGACTGAACTGCTTTAGGCACATATTTTATTTCCTGATCTAAGCTACGAGGTGGCAGCCACAGGTTCACAATGTCCGTGAGCTCCTACTCCAGAAGTGGCCGCCATGCAGGGCAGGCACCGCAGGACCCTTTTACAACAAAGCAGGAAAACCAGTGCTCCACAAAAATCCCCAGAGGTTCTCCTGCTACCCCCTGGCAGACAAGGAAGGGCTGTGCTTGCGATTACTTTTCTCCTGCACGTTGCAACACCGAAGCGTTTCTGGCACAACCAGGCCGATGGGACGGGCTGCATTACTCCGAGGCTGAGACGTGGCTGAAGGCATGGGAGAGCAGCATACCCTGCTAGGGCACAGACCAACACACAGACAGCATGAACGGCCCCCCCATTAAACGTTCATAAAATGTGTCTGTTGTAGCCGCCTTCTTAATAGACACGCAACCACAACTCGCAGCGGAACAACCTTTGGCTGAAGCTCTTCCTTTCCCCTCACCAGCGATGCAAGACCAGAGCCCTTCCTCCTGCCACCCTCCTTCCCCTGGGGCTGCACCGCAGCCCAGCCTCTCTGACTCAACCAGCCCTCTTTTACACAGCTGGCACCTTCGACAATTTCCGAGACATTAGCATTTTCCTAAAATAGTTTTAATCTTACGTAAAACGGCTGGCATTGCAGCCACACTGTACATTTTCAATCCCCCCCGACTACCGCATCTCAATAAAGTCCGGCCAAAGTTTAATAGGGGGATCCGGAAAGGGCACGGCAAGCGGGGACTGCTGGGTGAGAGGAGCGGGGCTCTCCCCCGGCTGCACAGCCTTTGCTCCCAAAGCTCTTCTCTCCTGGCTGCAGCAATGCTGCCTCCCCCCCATCTCTGCCAGAGGTCCCGGCCGCCGGGCAGGAGGGACGGACACATCCCAACATGGAGACAGCTACGGGGCTTTGCTTGCCTTTCTGCTCACAGGGCCACCAGTTTCGGATCTCTCCAGCTCACTTCCATCAGAAAAAAAACCAGAGAAACAGTCAATTTTTCGAAGGATTCCTAACCCTCTTCTGGTTAAGAGCTGGAAGACAAGTTCAAAAGCTATTCGGAGGAGGATGACACAGACAAAGCCACCATACATGCCCCATTTCCCTAAGAAATTAGGATTCTCCACCCTCAGCGCATTAGCCTGGGTTGCTGGACACCTAAAGCTTGGGGGGGTGGGGGGCTTTACTGTACTAGGCATCCACAGTACTAACGGCATGCAAAAAAAAGGTCCAAGGGGAGCCTTTGTCAAATCCGAAAGTAAACAAGCTTTAGTGTTTAAAACTCATTCCAGATCACCAGCACAGCCCCAAGTAGCAGCTCTGCGGCTCTGCTCATCCTTGCCAAGAAAGTTCATCTATTTGGATGGAGTAAGCGCTCGAATCCAATGGGGGGGTGAGGGGGGAGGAAGAAAAAGGGGGAAACACAGTAACATTTGGGAGCACAAGAGGTGGAAATTAATGCAAAACAAAAGATCCCAAACCAGGCAGCAAGTTATAAACACCAAATATTGAAATTCCAAAGCTGACCTGCAAATTTCATGGTTAATATGATGCAGACCCTTTTTCTGCAGTTGGGTTAAAAGTGCACAGCCCTCTCCTAGGCAAATCTCCAAGGAATTTTAAAGCTTGAATGAAAATACTAATTACAACGTACTAAAAACAGAGTGAGGAAGTGTGTGAGATGACTTTCGAGCACTGCAAGGAAGAGAGGAGGAGACGGTCGGGTTGGCCACTGTTGAAGCACGCAGCAAGAGTGGCTTGTGACAACATTAACTCCTTCCTAATAAGACCTGGCAACTCATAAAGGATCCAAGTGCTCCCAAAGCCTTGCATTGTACCTGTTATGGTGATGCCCCTGTGCTTACGCAGTTTAGAAAGACATCCTTAAGAAGAGTGGCTATCCATCCCCAATATTTGGCACGACCAGTGCAGCCATCCTTTTTCGTAATTACAGAAAGATTATATCTTAGCAGTGTTTTTTGCAGAAAAAAAAAAAGGCTGATATTTAGTTTTTAACCAGCAAAATCCCTCACAAGGTTAACTAAAAGTGTAAACTGAATTCCACATTAAATTATCCTCTATATGCCAAAGCCACAACATCTAGTACTCTTTCAAAAGAAACAACCCAGAGTTTACACACACATGTATGTTCTGAGGAGAATATTTTATAAACCCCACAAAAACATTTACACAAAATAACTCAATTTAGGCCAGCAGAGTAAATCTCTCTCATACAAAATGTCAGCCAATTAAGCTTTTAGCAGAGCACCAGGGAGACCGATTTTAGAAAGCTAAGCAGGTTTCTCAGTCTAGGAATGCCTGAAATCTGTTTATTCTCAGTCAACAATGACTTTCTGCCTTCTGCCAATTACTAAAGTAGTGGGGGGAAAATGGATTTACTCTCTACTTTTACAGATCAGTTGGCTTAGCAAAATCTAAACTCGTACACAGGCGCCTCACAACTCCTCATTAATGCGAGCAGGCAACAACAAAAAATTTGCTCTACTTTCCCCCCCCCCCTCCGTCCTCAATCTGCTTATCCTTTCTTGCTGACAGCTGGAAACAGCTAGTCCTCCCATGGCATCCTTCTCCCGTCTGCCCCCCGGGCTGCAGGGTGCAGCGGGGATTTCAGGAAGAGCTGATGCGCAAGGACACAGCAATGGGCTGGTCCACTGAGCACCCTCCAACGAATGGACCTGCTGAGCCATACCATGGACCTCGGGCCTGGCAAAAGCCCTAATATGAAGCTCCTCAAGGTCATAACACTCTGCTGCCAATGGGGAGGTTGGCTCCTCTGCTCGCCCTTACCCTTCTCCTCCCCTTGCTTCCCCCTTCCTCCCAGTCCCAGAGTCGCCCCGCACATCCCACCTCCATCCCACCTCCTCTTCTCCACAGGCTCTGGTCTCACCAGACGTCTCCACGAGCCAAATCAATTGATTAATCTGACCCCACGCCACCCACTTTCGCCGCAGCAAAAATGCCAAAATCATCACACCTTTCCCAACCACAGCCAAACCCTCCCTCTCACCTGTGCACCCTCCCTGGCTCCTGCCCTCAGCTGCTTCAGCACACTCATCCGGCACAAAACCCATGCTCCCGCCAGTGGGGCTTGTTTCCTGCTGGCCCCACGCCAGGCCCTTCGACGGAGCCAAAAAACACTGAATACGGCTGTCAGGGTTGGGACAGTTCATTTAGTGATGAACTCAGAGCAGCACTTCGCAGGCATCTTGTACTCATTAAAATTATATTCTTCTTGTCTGTGTTTCTTTCCAGACTGAAGAAAAGGTTTGAACATAACCGTATCTTGGATTGAGTCCCAAATAAATTTCCATTTCCCAAAGGACAGGTTTTCTCCAAGGCAAGTAGTGGAAATTTGCAACAGTTTATTAAAAAGAGGCAGCTTTACCTCTGGCCAATATCATGTATTATCTGGATGTCATCAGAGGTCCTGGAAAGTAGCTTATTCCTAAAATGCCTAGAGGCTCTACAGCACATATGATGCTTAACAAATATTTCAAAACACACTAACTTATTTAACTTTCACTCAATAACATCAGCTTTCTGAATAAAAAAAAAAAAGAAAGAAAAACATAAGATACTTTAGCTTCTCATAATAACACATTTCAAAAACCCCAGTAAGTACTAAAAAGAAAACAAATAGATGTGCACATACAATCCTTCCCTTACCTTCACAAAACACTGCAGAGATGATGCTTGAACAGCTACAACTGCATCTTGTGTTTGTTTTCCACCTCCAGTTACTATAGATATCCTTCCCTAGGAGGATTTTTTGACTGAAAACATCCCCTAAGACCACCTGAACCCACAGGAGAAAAACACTGACAACAAAAGTTATCTAGCAACTACCAGCAAAATGCAGCAAGCAAACTCTGGCTGTTATTCCCCCCAGCCAAGCACTGGCAGAGGAGAAAATTAAAGTTTCTCTGCATGTTCTCCACATGTAACACAGAGAACTACTATGCCACTGCAACACTGCTGCTGAAACAACGACAAAAATGCCGCAGAGCTGGTGAGAATCACAAACACTCGTGATGCATCTATTACTGAGATCTACATCGCTAACGATGAGAAACCGATTCTCTCCCATTGTGAGCCCAATTTAGTTGGCTTATGAAATGCAATCAAGAGAGTTCTACCTTGGTGAAAAACAATGAATCATTTTACAGCAGAATAGAATAGCATAGACTATTTCAGCTGGAAGGGACCTACAGCGATCACCTAGTCCAATGGCCTGACGAAGCTAAAGCACGCTATTAAGGGCACCGTCCAAATGCCTCTCAAACACTGCCAGGCTTGGGGCATCAACCACCTCTCTATGAGGCCTGTTCCAGGGCTTGACCTCCCTCCCGGTAAAGAAAAGCTTCTTGATGTCAAATCTGAACCTCCCCTGACTGGTGCAGCTTTGAACCATTCAGCTTGTCTAGATTTTATTTACACCCACAGTTACGTATTCATCAGAAGGATGAGTTTGCTTCATTTTAGCTACTAGTATGGTTTGGAAGTGTGCACCCTTCCAAGAGGGGATGTTAACGGTGACAAGCAGGATGGCAGCAAACTAGCGAAAGCCGTTTCTTAAAGTTTAAGTTGGTAAAATGATTTTAAAATACGTTATTATTTTATTTTTATTACGTTACATTATAGAAAAGCATTACGTAACAAAGTAAGCAAAGGCACTTCCCATTTCCAAATAAAACACAAAACCAGTGTGGAGGTAGAGGTGGTCAGAATTAGCAGACATCACACCAAGGAAAGCAAAGTATCTCCCATCCAGAGAAGGCAGGCTACTGCTGAAGAACGAGAACTCCGTAAGGGGAAGCCACAGGTAGAATCAGGAACTTGTGTTGCTGGAGTTTTTCTAGTTAAGGTTAGCAAGTAATATTTGATAGCTCCAACCCTGATGGAAAGCCTCATAATCTCGTGGCTCTGTAACTTTCTGTTTTAATGCTTGACTAGTTGACGCTTTGAGAAATTTTCTTCTGCTTTCTCTCCAGCTTTGTGAAATGGTCGATAAAAACTCATTTTGTTGAAGCAAAACAAATTAAACTTTATCAAAGGTAGGTACTGGCAGGCACACTTGGGAGAGGGCAACTAAAGTCCATTATGGGGCTGGCACAGATTGAAGAACACAACAACAAAGAACTTCAGCAAAACTGAAAAATAATCCAAAATTCATATAGATTTCTATGCAAAATTCAGAAAACTTTTTGAAGAGGAGATTATTTCATGGTAAGAAGCTAGGGAGCTAAACCCATCATCCCAGCTCAAGAGGAAGTACACTGTCACCCTGGGTTTGAAGGGGACAGCTTGTTCTCTGAGTACCCTGGAGTAAGGTCAGGATAAACAGGGTGCTTGGTGTCTCCAGCTCCGTGTCCAGGACATGTGAGCTTGTGGGACTTAAGAGAGTACTTGCAGGTGTTTGCACAGCAGAAGGAACTGCCCAAGGGACAGCCAGGACTGACAAGAGGATGATTGGCCTCCAGTATTTATATTAAATATAACTGAAGAGATTATGAGGCACAGCGCATACTGGGTACGGTTACTGATACCAGGCATTTTTCCACTTGAACTACTTGGCAGCACGAAAACAATTCATCCTATGGAAATTATTCACCTTTTATGAAATGCTGTAAAAAGGAAGGGGAAATCCAGTTAGTCATCTGTCAATCCTCCTGTTGTGAAAACATCACAGATTTACAGACTCCGAGATTGCTTTAAAAAAAAAAAAAATCATACAACATATTTCTTTGCTTTATGAATGAAGACAGTTCTCGGTAAACCCCATCTCAGGGAGGACACTAGATTTTCTTATAAACACCTCAGGATGAAGGAAACAATCTCATGAAGAAACGGCAGTATTCTTCTACACAAGGGTTTGCTATCCAGATATGATAATTTTTCACAAAACCTCCAACAAAATACCACGGCATGCTAATCTGCTCTTTCACGGCAGATAACCTCAGACGTCCTATAACTCTACAGCATGTTCATTCTTGCCTTGTTTAAAGGCTCTGACGAGTGCAGGGATCAGCCCAAGCCCTTCCTCCTGCTCACCAACCCCATGTCTTAGCATTGACTTTATTTCATGCTCCAGATTTTAGAAGTTACTCCATTTCGTCCCAGAAATTGAAAAAATATGCCTCTTTAAGGGACTGATAGAAGGACTTCCCCAGAACGATGTTATTCTGGCTCTTACTGTTCAAAAGCAAAACCCATGCTTTCTGTAAAAGAGAAGCCTGAATACTGCTTTGGACAGGGGCAGGGAAGCCAGAGTTTATGTTTATAGACCTTAATCTAATTTCACGCCTTCGTCTTACTCTCACTACCCTGTCTTAAAAAATCATGTTTTATTAGATTCATGAAACAGCTATAGCTCATAATGAGATAAGTCAGCCGATACTGTCGATGGGGTGTTTTGTACCAAACATTAACACTAATTATATAAGCCTTCCACCGCACTTTGTTTGCTGAACCCACGCGCTTAAGCTGCTTGCTGTATTACTGCAAACAGTTCATTAGCAAGAAGTTTACGGGCCTGGGCAGCATTAACCTTCCCTCAAAACTGTCCCAGGCTGAGAATGTGGACCTTGTGCTGTTAATTACAGGAGGCACCGCCAGACTCCCGGGTGGTGACATGATGCTGGAGCAGCAGCTCTGCAACAAGAGCTAGGAGAACCTCGCATTCCCCACACTGCCCCAGCGGGGACAGACACAGGCAGGCTCCTCCATCCTGTAAATGGATCATAAATTTTGTTCGCAACTTGAGATGGGAAGGGGTCAAACCGAGCTATCTGTGTTTTTTAAATGCTGTCGCTACTCTACTGCCTGCATGCAGTTAAGCAGAGCATTGTGTTGGGTCTGAGCGATCGAGAGAGTTTATGGCTCCATGCAGGGCAAGCGCAGCCAGAGCCTCTTCAAACTGGGTTGTTCAAATCCAGGATTCCTGGATGAATCGCTAATGAATCAAAAACGATGCAAGGTGTCCACAGCCCTTGGTTTCAATACGCTACACCATAACCTCTCTTCACACACACTCTCTGTTCAGTGGGTTGGGAATAAACTTACACCATAAGCAGTCAGTATGCTAAAATAATTTTAAAAGTAACCTCAGGTCCATATTTTGTCTTCAAATTGCTTTGCATGTGCACAAAAGGGATGGTAGACGGGAAATAAGTGTGTAGCGAGGCACTGAGGAAACGTATTCACTTACTGTCCCACAACTCAAAAAAAAGTTTGCTTAAACTATCAAAAGACAGACCCAAATATGAAATAATAAGCATTCCTGACCACAGAGTTACTTTCAGATAATAGATAGGAGAAACACATCACGAACAAGACCAAAAAAAAAAACCCATGAACTGCACTTCAGAGCAAGGTTTCACTGATACACTCTGTGGTTTCAGTAGCGTTAAGAATGCCCCAAAAATTATTCACAAAACCAGAAGCAGCAATTATTCTTAAGCTCTCCAATTATAGTGAGTCTTGAAGAAGTAAGAAAGCTGCAAATTTAAACCCACCATGAAGATACTGAATTCGAACAAATTTTGCCACGCACCAGCCTGAGCAGGAATAAGCACGTGGGGAACAGAAAGTGAAGGACAAGGCACAGCAGAGCCACGCCAGGCACGCTTTGTTAGAAGCGGGCAGCAGGGGAATTCACTTCGCTGATAATAAAAGAGAAGTATTTTAATCTCTTTCACAAGCATAATCACGGAAACAACTGAAAACCATGACGGACCAATTGATGCTTCGTTACTGGGAACAATGCTTTTTGTTTTCTAAAGCTCGCTTTCTCAGATCTTCTAAGGAAAAGGAGACACATTGCAGATTTGAAAGGCAAGGGAGCTGTTTAAAATTAATTTCAGTTCCAGTTGTTGCAGCAAATGAAGAAAACCCATCTTCTCATATTCGGCCATTTGCTTCAAGGACTGCCTCGCAGAAACACGTTCTTCCCTGAGCCACCTCGGGTCCACGTGAGTTTGTCCCTGGCCATGTTGAGAGCAGTTTTGTTATTAGTATGCCTTAAACCCAGGAAAGACTTCAGGAAGACAGATATATTACCCTCTAAGCACACGTTTCAAGAAAACTAAATCCAGCTATTTTGTTGCGCACAAACAGATATTTTGTCTTTCAAGATCAAAACACAGAAGCAAACAAATAAACAGAAGGCGATCCAACTGGAAAGATATTTTTGATGGGAAGAAGAGACTTTGCTAACCAACTATTAGAGAATGCCAAACTGTCTAACACTCAGTTCTAGTATAATACAATAAAATGGTAACTTAAAAGGAGTGTACATGCACTTTACTCACTAATTTTACCTGGTTCAGCACATCTATTCTGCAAAGGTTTACCCAATACCATCCCAACAGCATTCATTCTCCCGGAAGGGCTGTCAAACACATCCTATATATCCTCAAGGGATGTAGCCATAACCAAAAACGCATGTGTGAGAGATGTGCTAGTTCAGTAAGCGCCAGCCGCACTGGGCACCGGTGCACGCTCACAGGTCAAACAATTCCCATAGTCCTGTCCCACAAGACTTGGGGCATCTCCCCAGCCCAGGAACAACCTTGTGGACTGCAGGCTACTTATTAAGAAGGCAACACACTGCAACAGGCTGTAGCAGCACTAAGGCAACGACAACCAAACCTGCACCTCTGCAGAATAAATCAGCAGAGTGCAAATGCTCTCAAGTCATGCTCCAAACACACCACAGATCACCCATTTCAACTTCTGGTGCAAGGCGATCAATACAAACCTCCTTAAAAAATCCTCCTGAAACGCACCGGTGTTTTTGCATTTCCCTATTTAGCGTTTCACACTCCTTTACAAAAAGATTTGCTCGTGGCTTTCTTGACGAACAACAACATAATCATAAATTGCAAGACTATAACAGAGTTTATGGACTGAAACCTGCCAGGATATTTATTGTGCTGCTGCATGGGGGAGGCGGTTTCCTTTTTTACATGCCCTTGTGGGAACGAAGTCAAAAGCACACCCCAATGCTAAGCTGAGGGCAGTCCATCTAATGGAAAGCAGCAGGAACCATGCAAGGACACTGCTGAAAATGTGTTAACTTAATTCTGCAGGATTAGGGTGCCGTGACTTACCGCCACCGATGCCAACAGGCTGCGGCTGCTGCCTTGCTCACGTTGTAAAAGGAATTTGCTAGCCTGTGACACAAAACTGATCTTTTTCAGAGCATTTTAAGGCACCTCACTGTTTTTGAGAATGCCCAAAATTTTTTAGGGCCCAAAACTTAGAAGGTGCTTTCCAAACTAAGGACAGTGAGAAAGTATCCCTTCACAGAATTTATGATCTTCTAGAGGGACAACGATAAAGGCATGAAATGGGGGTGGGAGAGAGAGAATAAACCAAACAATAAACCAGGAATTACTGTAGGAATGCCTACTACCCAAATATTTTTTAATGTCTTAACAGTTTTTCTTTTAAATACACAAAAGCTCTACGTACACTTTTCTAGTTACCCTTATAAATCCAAATCCACCACTTCTTGCTTGCCTTTTTTTTTTTTAATTCCTCTAAGTCTCAGAGAAACTTTAAAATTTTGCATGTCCAGGTGAGAACCTTGTTTATTTGGTTTCGATTTTCTTTTTCCCTCAGAATAGGTTTGCAAAGTATACTTCCAAAAACCCGGGCAGGACCAGCAGACTTTTAACCCCAGGTACCCTCCGCTCCAGACAGAGCTGGGATACCCAGACTGGAAGGTTCACTTACAGGGTATTTAGCTCGAGCATTGGGTATCAGCAGCTTTCACACAAACATTTGTACAGTGCTCCCCTTTCACGTGTATCCAACGGCTCACTCTTTCCAAAATAATCCCACCAAGGAGAAAAAGTCAAGAATCGGAATGACATGGCTCTACCAAGAGAGGCATTTATCGCAAAGTACAAATTAAAACCTCCGGAGATGACAGGGACCCGATACATTTCAGCATAGGAAAAAAGACACAATAATGGTTAGCTGGCTACCTTCTGTTTCTCTGCCACCCCCATTACTAAACCATAGAACAAACCCTTTTATAGAGGTGACCCTAATGATGACTAAATATACCTTTAGTCTTTAATTTAAGCGAAAACTCTGACTAAGTGCATAGAATTAGCTGAAAATAGCAATACAGCTGGCCACCTTTGGCAGATTCACAACCAATATGCTTCATCTTTTTGTAGCCACTTCCTTTTGACTGCACCACCTTCATTTAGCCGCCAAGTTGGAAAGAAGAGCAAATGTTGTGCTTCTTTTTAGAGACCGAGAGGAATTAATTCTTTGTATTCTAACATGAAAAGGTCTCCGTTCAAAAGTGTTTAGTTTTAAGGTTTAGTCCCTTAAATCTATCCATTATTTGCTTAAGGAACTTGCTCTAGACTGCATTTACAGGGTATGACACCAAACAAAATTTTCTCCAAGACAGGCTTGCACTCAAACTCAGTCTACTTTGCATTGCATGGAGAGAAACAAATGGTGAATGAACAACGTGCAAATATTTTTTTTTTTTTTTTTTAATCCAGCTGTTACAGTGAAGCACATATTCCTTTCAAACATTCTTTCTTCAAATCAAAGTGGGGTCTTAGTGAAGCCATCGTAACACACCTTTTTGTACCCAAATCTGATTTTACAAATGCAAAATCCATGAACTGCCAGGTTCCGAGATCTTCCAAACACAAGCCCTGCAGGGATGGTACCCACTGTCCTGTCAGTAAGGCAACAGCACCGCTAGGTGACAACAGGAAAAGATTAGTTAAGATACAGGCCTCACAAAAAGAAACGTCCCAACTAGCTATCAGTTTCACCAATAGAAAGCCAACTCAAACAGTAATGCACGCAAACATCAATAGAACTTTTTCCCACAACTCCAGTTGACTGGTTTTGGCAATTTTTGGTGCTCTCTTTTTGTCTCTGCCCTCCCTTCTCGGCACTTAAGCAAGTGAAAAGTCACATATAACATATTCAGCAAAAATTAAGGAATGAGCCATCTTTACCCTCTCATGATGCACATGGTTCAAAAGCAAAACCTGTTCAAAAGAAATCCGCAACCAATTTTAAGACATTCGTCAGGTCTGTCAAGTGAAGCATGTAAGCAGACATCTCCTTTCATAACATAATAAATACTTTGCAAAACATCACTAAAAGAAAAACACCACAGCTGACAGTCCAGCCCAGCTCAGTCCGGTCCATCAACCAAAGAGCCTTGTAGTCACCAAGAATAAGGGTAAAGTTAGCGTGGTTCAGGTATCACTGCTGCTGCATCTCCTTTGGAAAGCTGAGACGGAGACACCACTCGCTATCACCTGGCAGAGCAGGGAAGTGGGTTAGAGGGGCAGCTCCGGGGCTGGAGAGCTACACAAGTTATTTCTGGCAGCTGCGCCCAGGGGAAATTAAAGATGCAGTCACACTTTCCTGCAAGACTCAGAAAGGACAAGCAGATCAAACGCTGCTCCAATTTCACAGTAAAAAGGTTCCCCTGCCTTTACATGATGCAAAACCAAGTAAACAATTTTTGCCAACCCATGACACTCGGCGTGTCTCACGGTACAGCATGTGGCAGCATTCTTCTTAAAGCCTGTATTCTCCCCACTGCAAAGCCAGGCAATGGTCCCCAGCTCCAGCTCCTTGGAAACATTCATAGCAATTCTTTTTCTGAGACAGAGGCTTGCACCTTAGACACAGTCAGGGCCAACCTTAACTTCATCTGGCTGCTGTAACCAACGTGAATTTTGGCATCCCTACCATAGGAAATCACAGATAATACAACATACGCTCTCAAACCCTCTACTTAATGATACATTAATTGATAACATACTAACAACTATGCATACGTCATTTCTGACTGGCCACAGAAAACAACACCGATTTGATTCTGCCTCAGCGACCCACCGTTTTGTCCGAAGAACAGGCCAGTCCTCGGCCCCACTACACCCTTCAGCCTCAAGATGCAAATCTCAAATTTAGAAAATTTTAAAGCAACATTTCCTGATGAATTGGACCTATGTGAAGTCGTGGCTTTGGCAAACCAATTTTTCCATAATTATCAGAAGACCGAAGGCAGGGAAAGGAACACTACAAATTTTTACTGCAGTCATCGAAGAAAAAAAGAAAAAAAGATTGCTGTTTGCAGTTGGAGTATTGCAGAAATCATTTTAACATGCAAAATATATAGAAAGAAAAATTACAGAAGAAATTAGAACAATTTGTCGCCTCTTGTGGTCTGAGAAAGCCAATCTGATACAGGAAGTAGCATAAAAGGAAAGACAATAATTTGAAATTTGGTTAAAAAAAAAAAAGACAGACTAATTCAGTGCCTTCCTTATAGCACAGCAACGTATCTTCTGGCCATAATCATGTCCAGCTTCACTCCACACACGATCCAACATTCCCTGAAAGTACTTCTGGCGCAGGAATGCAGTGATTATAAAGCTGCATGTGACTGCACCACATAATATACAGGCATCTCTTCTAGGCTACATACAGCTCTTCTTGCACACTGTCCAACAGGAGAACCTCTGCAGACCGAGAACCAGATTGTGTGTGCTGGTCCTGGGGTCACTACCTCAATCCATTTTTTGCAGCTGTGAGAAGCAAGGTGGAGAGAACTAGAAAACCAGACTTTTAAGCTAAAAAGCTGGACAACAGTCTAGGATTTAGCACATACAGCTGAAGAAAGCGTTTCACTCAAGTCTTTGATATCTACCTACCTATCTATCAAGGAAGAAACACAGCCGAGCAACAAGGCTATGCAAACATTTCCAGGTTCTAAAAAGATCGAGCCAGTCAAGCTTCCCCCTTGTGGTTTGCATGTCATCATCAGCATTGCTTCATGTTTGTACAGCCTTATAGCTCAAATATGTTTTATATGTCTTTGGAGGACGAGTGCACATATTTATGAGTTACAGTGATTGCTTCTTCGTGAGCAGTGCACAGACACGTGCACAACAGAGGCTCCCAAGACTGTAATCCTGTCTCCAACTAGAATGCTGTAAGAGAAAGACAGAGGCAGGAAACCAAACTAAGATACAATGGTACTGACACATTTTATTAGGAAGGAGAGTATATAAATTAAACAATATCGCAAAAGCACAGCCCCCAAAAATCCTCCCTGCTACAACTGGTTCTTAAACAGCAACATTTTTTGATGCTAAGGTAAATGATCTCATCTTCTATGTTTATTTAGTATCCTTCACCTTAAAAGATCCCACTATGAGGTTTTTTGTATGCATATATATCTCTCAGCTGCCCTTTCCATTCTCATTCTTCCCCTCCTCCCCGCCCCAAACTATGTCACAGCATTGGATATACTAGTAGGTACAAAGGACTGAAAGTAAAGAATCCCATGAGGAGGAATTTACTCAGCAGGGATCATTTAAATTTCAATTGCCAGTTTCCACCAGATGAAGATCTAGCCTCAAAATTAACCAAAACCTGAGTGCGATTAACGTAGAAAGGTGCACCAAAAGTACAACGGAGCAGGAATACCACAATACCCGTGGTTCCTGCTGCTTTCCTGCGCTTAAATACTGGGAAAACACAGCCATCATTTTCAAACACGGACACAAAGATCCCAGGTCAAGGGAATCTCTGGAATTTGTGCTGACATTTTCTTTCTAGTCGAGCCCATGCAACGTCTGCAGGTCTATCCTTAGAAGGCCTACTACAATTTTTGTTTGTTTCTAATCAAAAGCTTGGTTTTGTAACTGGTTGATTTCCAGGTGTTTTTGGTTTCTGGGTACAACTGAATAGACAACCAGACAACCATTTGCTATAACAACCACAATATTTAACCCAAAATCAAGCTGTCTCCTATTTACCTTCATGTCCGATAGCATCCTGAGGAAAGTTTCTCCATGCAACTACACCTTCTTCTCCTACTTATTACCTATGACCTAGAAAAACTAGTGCTAAAAAATTAAGACCAGCCCAGCATCTCTCCTTCAGGCACCAGTTTAAAGGAACTGAGAAGCAGCAGCAAACCTCCCACCCGGTGAGGGTAAAGCAGTCGCCATCACCACAGACATCAGCAGCAAGAACATCCTTCCACAGGCTCTGGAACCCTTTGTCTTCATCGCAGACATTCTTCTCCCTCCAATCCCAAAAGAGACTAAATAAATAAGATGTTAACTCACATCTACACGTGTTTCAAATTAAAATTCTAAAAATGGTCATTTCCCCACGTATTTCAGAAGCTGCCTATAAACAGCTCCTCTATTTATATAGTCCTAAAAGCAGGACAGTGTCTTAGCTGTAAGACCAGGCGAAAGCTGAACTCATGCCCACAAACTCAGAAGTAAAGCCAGATGTCAGATACCAAAGAATCAGGCGCTCGTGCCAGCCCGCATTCTTCACACCATATATTTTTTTCTAATTAAAATTATTATTTTACCACACTATTAGTAAGCTCCACATTTTAGTGTAAAATCTCCCCGGCTCAGACACCCCTCCTTCCCTCCGGTGTCATATGCAATATGAACCCTATGGCTGCTGGAGAGTTTGGTAGAGCCTCTGACCTGACCCGCTCAGCTCTGCTGTGACCTGAGGAGGAGGGATGGAGAGGACGGCGGAACCGCAGAACTCGGAGCGCCCTGGAAGCAGCAGAGACAGCACTACACAGAAAATAATTTCTCAGCTTGGCCCTGCTCTCGTTTAACTCAAACAGATTTAGAGAAAAAGCTACATTACCACAGTTGCTTCTGAGCCAACATTTACTCTGGCAGGCTATCATCAGAGCTATTGAAGTTTTTCTCTCTCTTTTTATCCTACTGAAGTGTTATAATAGGAGCAATAATACATTTACGTTCGCTTTATTCTTCCTTAGCACACAGTTCAAAATTCTATAAATGACACTGAAGTAGGTAGCAGAGGCGTTTTGGCTGTACTGCTTACATCCTCCAGGCACTCAGCCTCTCCTCTGTAGGCTACGGCAAGGACTAATCCTGCCGCCTGATACCAGCTATTGACATTTTGATTAAACAGTGCTGCCTACAGAATGGAATGGATTCTCCCCAAAACATTTACACAAATCTGATGCACATAGATGGCTTCAAGATCAGTAAGAGATCATGAATTATGCTGTGAAATGAACGCATTTTCATACTGAATCAGTATGTTGGTCATAGCAACAAGCTTGGAACTGACAGGCGATCCAGGAGAGCTTTGGGACTGCTGGAAGCCAGTGTAAAATAAATAGCAGTAATGCAGCAAAATGCATCAGCTACGGGGCTAAGAATTCCCCAAGTCTCTTCCAAAAGCCTGGAGACTCATTTTTACACTGAAACTGTAGAAGAGAATTTCTATGAAAAGGTGTGGGCAGAAGATAAACAACAGAAGGAGAAAAACCAGAGAGGCAGAAGGAAGGACGCAGCTTATTATTCTGAAGAATCAAATGTTTAACCTGTTTGTAAGCAGTGCTGCATGCCTTGTCCTGAATTTTAGTTCAGGATTGTATAAACAATCTCTTCTTGTCATATTTATGAGATGGCTACCATAAGGCCCAGCAATCTAATCCAGCTGGGATCCCATAATCCCGTATTGCTGCCACACAATCTGAAGGATACATGTACAGCGGAAGAGTAACAAGAAGAGTAGGGACAGAGAAAGAAGGGTAAAAGCCATCTAAAGTGATATGGACAAAGGAAAAGGAAAGAGAAAAAACCTTGCAGCGGCTGCCTTCCCAAAGAGCCTCTCCTGTATCAACAACCATCACGAGCTTTCCCACTGGACTCTCAAACTGCTAGAAACCTTGCATTACCTCACCTGGGTCACATACACATATATATACACACACACACACACCCCATACCTATACCTTATTAGTAACAGCAATAAAGAAGAGAGGCTGACCAGAGAAGATGCATCCTTTCCAGCGCAGCTAACTCCAAATTTATGCTGCTCAACTATAAGACGCTACGCAATCATCTTGACCAACACATGGCAATTACACAAGTGGCTGACAAGTGGTGTTAACCAAGAGCACTTGACTGCGTGCTGGCAAGCCAGTCAACGATAGCATCCGCCACATGTAAACCACCAGCTTGCATATAAATGAATCTCAGATTAAAACCATCATGGAAATGATCGCTGAGATGTGGAGTAAGTCGACTGTCTGTTTAACATGGTAAACATGCTAATTTCTAGTGCCACTGAAGATGTTGGCTGCATCATTTCCAACCATTTTCTTTTGGTAGTCAAAATGAAGATAGGCAATTTAAACGTTGACAATCTCTTCCCCTTACTGTTGGGAGACTCATAACAGAACCGGTCCCCACCTTTCTGCACACAACTGCATGAACAGTTTTGTAAAATCCTGCAACTTACTGACTGACTACCTGTCACTCAAATTACCACAGGGCCATCAGGTGTTTCAAACCCCTCTGCAGGCACTAGTATTCATACCAGGGACAAATCTTGCCAATTCTTCCTGCAAAATGTCGCAGAGACACAAATCTTCCTCAGAACTAAAATGCCTTGTGAAAGACTCTCACTCTTTTCTTTCCCCATTACTGCTATATTCTTTCCCTCCACATTGATGAATCCCATCAGAATATTTCACAGAAATAATTTCCATAACTACTGTGTTGGTTTGGTCACTTCCATCTTTGCATTTCTTGACTGATTCCCTTTTCTCCACTGTTACACACTTTAAAGCCCTCTACAACCTATCTCCACCTTCCCTGTCATCTTTGCACGAGCGGTCCAGATGTTGAATCACACCTCTGATTAATCTACTGCCTATTTTTCAAACCATAAAACAAGCAAATAGGCCCAATTAGCTTTATTCCTTTTTTAAGCTACATCGACTCTACTCCTAAATTTTCATCACTACTAAAAAGAGAAGAGGGTCAAGGCAGCAGATCTTCTTAAGGTACGCTTATACTCAGAAGGCAGCTTTGGCGGCAATGTGGAGCCCAGTTTTACCAGCTCTCCATGACCCTTCATAACAAAAAGTACTAGTACAAAAAAAGTACAATTATTTTTCTGTAGTTCTGAGATTGCCAAATAAAACTGGTTTTCCTGCAACAATGATTCTAAGATTCAGGCTTATTCAACATTTAAATCAGTATGAGTCTAAAACGGATCCTGCTCCTGTGCCTCTCATCCATATGGGAAAATGATGTATTAGCACATTTTTAAAAATGGACAAGGAACTGTATCCAGAACAAGGTACAGAAATATACTTAAGCTTTCTAACGTTGCACATTTTCTTGATACGGATATGGCCTTACTCATACCTGTCACAAAGCAGTAGCTACATGTAATTTCTGCAGAAGGTGGAAGTTGCACAATGTTAAGAATAAAAGGGCTAATAAAAATTAGCCTTGTCAATGCATTAAGAGACCTGATACACATAGATTTAGTGAAGTGACATATTTCACACAGGTTTAACTGTTGAGTAGCGCAGTGCTATTTTTACATAGACACTCTTTTGACTAAAACTACTTTTTTACTGAAATTGAGAGTCCCAGCTGTACCAGCTAATGAGGCGTACACGTGCAAAGCACTACTCTCATTACAATTAAACCACTACAGGACCACGGTAAAAAATTTCAAATCCAGAATTAAACTACGGATACTTCAGAAATCACAAAGAGGAAGCATTTTCTTGCCACTTACTAATTCAATCAACAAGGGAGAAAGGCTGTATTTAAGACCCGTTTTGAGATGAGTACTGCTGAATTCTGGGCTGGGCACTCCGCATTCCCCTGCATCCATCGTGGCAACAAAACCCAGCTCCAGGGCAGCTGCCCTGAAAAAGTCTTTTCAGAGAACAGCATCTAAAATGTGCTGTTGGGGCCAGGATACCACGCAAGGACGGCAGTGCAGAAGCAGAGCAATTTTCTATTAAGTTTATGGATAAAGCATTCAGAAGAGAAAGTTTTAATCTGGCCACATGTGGTAGCATATGTGATTTTTTAATTGCTGAAAAAGTTTTTTTTTCCCTATCAGAAGACAGAAGGGGGGGGGAGAAGGGAAATCTTAATTAAAACTGAGACAGAGATACCAGCCTGACCAAAGCGAACTGTAAGCACCACGAAGTGAATAAAAATGGAAATCTGTATCACTCATTTCCCCCCGTGGTTAACTATACTCAGTCCCAGTTCCAATGGAAAAGAGAGAGGGGAAAAAAGCAGAAAAAGCTCCTGTCCCCTTAGCTCTTTATTTTGCAGCTCCTGTTCCCCAATGCTCTAAAACTGCATTTTGTTTTGAAACAACTTTCCTGGATTTTCAGAAGGATGCTTCCCTTCTGCACAATCTTCTTATTCACAAAAGAAAATATATTTCTCTCAATAGAATACTTGACTTCAGCCCGATTAGAGACAGTTAATTCTGCAAAACTTAAAACCTCATAAGATAATGCACCGAAGTGCCTTAGCTCGCATCCCTGAAAGGAGAGAAAACTGGATAGATGAAAGGGAAAAGAAGGGAATTTCTGTTCCCCTCAAACATATTTGCCAAAACTCTAAACTACGCTCAGTTCCTGATGAAATTTTTCAGCATGATCTCATCCTTACTGCATCTGGTTTTGGAAAAGGCTCATTCAAAAAAAAAAAAATCAGATTTGTCAGTAAACAGACAAACTTTAATTACTATACTTTCCCCGCCAACTACTGACCTGGGACAGTTTTTTCCTTGCCTGCTTGTGCAACACAGACTGAGGGCTGACAAGACAAGCTCCCATACCTGTAGGAAGTGGAGAATTTAGGCTAAAAATTCTGACTGACATTTAACTTAACACAGTAATACTTCTCTGGGGGAGGGGAGTTTCCTATAGCTGCATTAATTCAGGCTAAAAATACCCATGCTGACATGCTGTCATGTGAGAATCTCTTTGATTCCAAGAGTTTATTCAGAGCCTTCGTGTTACTTTGAACTTTTTTGTTGTTTAATATGATCATCGCTCCATTTGTCATCATATGACAAGAGCAGACAATTACACAAGCTGAAGATATGTCTGCCAGTCATAGCATGCCATCTTGCTGCTGTCAAGCAACGAGATGTGCCTCTACACACCTCTAGATTGAGTTCATTAAACCAGCCTGCAGGATATCCCTCGGTAATGACACAGATGAAAGACCAAATTAAAATTGCTTAATTCAGATACACAATCTCTAGCATTTTCCACCTTGCAGTCTAACTGGTTAAGCTGCATGTTTGAATAAGCTGTCCTAGCACAGAAGCGGCTCTAATTCTGCACTTCCATCACTTCTAATTAAAACATCTGAAAGATTTTCAGAGTTTGTTTTGTACTTCCCTCAGCCTTGAATGTCAGCTAAGCTATTTAAAAGAAAAGCAGACTGGGCAGCCACATATTAACGTGCCTCCTGTCAACCGAAGCACAGAAAGCAGCTCTCTTCTACGTTACAGTTGCCACAGGAAGAGGTGAGCATGCCGGCGATGGTGGGAATCAAGCAAAAAGCCGTGTTTCACCTCAGAGTGCATGCATCAGTGTTTTCAGTACTCACTACCGTTTTCCCGAGGCCAATTTGTTGCCTCCAAAGCCTCGGTGCTTTGTTAGTGACACCACATTAGCTCCGTGTTCCTCATGCAAAACCCAACTTCCCAGTACAGCTTTTTGAAATACTACTTTTAACCATGTGCTTCTTGAAGTTTTTTTTCATTTCCCAATATTAAATATGAAGTTCTTGTCACATAATTGTCTGTCTCTCATACAAATACAGAAGAAGTAGTACACTTAAAAAGCAAATATCCAGCAATTTTGCATTAACACTGCGAGAAGTCCACAGGGAAGCAGCACCCACCTCAATTAGTAGATTGAGCCATGTTTTCCAACAAAGCCTAATTAAAACAAGCTCTTCTGAATCTCCATCAAGAGCCAATTCACCAGCAAGGGGACAGCTGCTTAACACAGCCTCCTATGATGAAATACGTTCCCCACACTGGCACAGCAAACACCCACCTTAACACCAACAAGGGTACTTCCAAAGCCAATGCATTCACAAGTCTAAATACAAAGCTGGAATCCCAATTTCCATTACTTTCTCATTAGTGGCTTAATATATCAGAGCGGGGGAAGAAATCTTAATAAAGATGTGTATTATACATCAAACATTACTACTGCATTCCTCAGGACAGCTAAATGTATCCAAGGCTATATGTAACTACTAAAGTGTTTTCTTCACCAACATGATTTGGTGCGGTACTAGCAACCCAAAGGGCAACAGGAAACCATAAAGTTGATTTGGCTCAAAATTTGAGGTTTTCTAAAGCCTGGTTAAACAACAATGCATGCTTTTTTTTAAAAAAAAATATATATATATACTGTAGATAATTTGGTTTCATTCTTAAAACATTCCCATGAAGCAGCTAGAACTCTAAGCTCAAACTCACGGGTCAGCCGGGACTCGCAGCAGGAGCAAGGATGCTGCGGTGGGCAGGGATGCAGCAGCAGCAGCAGCCACCCCTGGGACAGGCAGTGCAGGCGGCTAACCAGCCTGCCGTGGGAGAAAGGGGAAAAAAAAAAAAATACATGTTCCCTTTCTGCTCCTTCCACCTTTTGGACGTAATACGCATTTCTTTGTTTCTGCCACCTCAGCTACAGGAGGGCAGAGAGCAAGAATTTGGGGTCCCTCGCAGCACAGAAGCCTCATCCCTGCTCGACTTCGGGCTGCTCCATGAAGGGACAGGGTACAGGAGCAGCCTGCGTGCCGGGAACAGCCACATCACAGACACAAACCTCACCTCCTGGCGCTCCGGCACCTGTTTTCTGCCTAAGATGACTCCGGGTGCCTCACAAAAGCACGTTCCCACCTCTGGGGGATCCGCACGGCGGCCCACCCGCCACGCCGAAAGCGGCAGCTTCCCAGCTCAGCCTCACCTGTGCAGGCAGCACTGCAAGCGATGTGCTCAGACACTTCACTTCCATCCGTGCAAAGCCCAACCACTGCACCACGAGGCCGAGCAGGGCCCTAGCGTTAAAAAAACGACAGACCTTTTGCCAAGGAGGTTTTCTTTTTTCTTAAAACCACCTCCCTCAAACGCATTCGATCTATTTCCATCTCTGTCAAGAGAAAGCGCTATGCTGCAGTTTAAGGCCCGCTGCCTTTCTTCCCCCAGTTTATAGACCAGAGGGACGGACCCAGCGCTGAAGGCTCAGCTCCTCTGGGTCCTGGCTAAGCACTTGCTGCCGCTATAGCCTGCTCAGCGCCCCCAGAGCAGCCCTCTCACACCATTTCCAGCCCCGCAGCGAACAACAAATAATAAAATAGCAACAGAGGCTCCAAGGGAATTAAATGGTAGTGCTTACAGCGACTGTAAATGAGGTGCGGGAAAGGGAGGGATGGGGGGCACCAGCTGCCAGGTGGGGATTTCTTTCGACTGCCGCTGCTTTTCTAGCTACAAAGCACTGGCAGAGGGAGTGCTGCAAGCAACTTGCTCCCTGGAACAGCACAAGAAGTGAAGGCTGGTCGTATTTTGAGCCTGAGCCTGGAGATAATAGAGACCAGGAGAGCAGCAGCAAGGGCAGGGAGGAGGCGACTCCTTCTCTTCTCTTCTGCTGGGTTGCAGCAGCTCGCGTGCCTCCGTGAAGCTGCAAACCTGGAAACGAAGCCGAACTCCCTGCCTTCCCGCTTCACCTGGCAGGACTCAAGAGTATCCTCGTCACACATCACACCTGGAGAAGTGCTGCTTCAGCCACAGGCCAGCGGTCTAACCAACAAACACGGATGCTACCAGTCGTGCACTGAGCTAAACATTGTCTGCTCCAGCATAGGAATCTGCCTGCATTATGGCAGAAAAGCTTAAGCGAGAACACAGCTTTGCCTGGCCGTAAAGACCAGCCAGAAAAAAAAAAAATCTCATAATCTAATTTGTATATGATTGTGCCTCCGAAGCTATCCTACGCTCACGTTGTTCAACTCACGCTGTACGTGCCTGCTGAAATGCCAGCCCAGAAGCAGGCTTCCAGACAGGCGTGCCTCCCTACAAAGCAAACTCGGCCCCTCCAGTGACAGTACTGCACCCCCAAACCAGGGGAGCGAAGGAGGCTGCCTGAACATTTCAGCAGCAGCCTACGCCATTTAGCTCCTCTCATTTCCAAATGCAAAACACAGGTCCTCAATATACAGACAACAAATCCCCACTAGCCCATTCTTACATTCAATTTGCATAACAGATCACTCTACAGCATTAGCAAAATTCCACGCTGCAAGCACATTTAATAAAATCATAGCGACAACGGCTTAAACAGCGCATTAGTTAAAATTCCTGCAATGCCTATTATCGGTGGAGTTACATGATACGGGGAAGGGTGGCATGCCCTAATGAAACCTCACGCGCGCAGCCAGCAGACTGCAACAGAGACTGGAAGATCGCATGAACGCTCCCAGAGAAAAACAATTTAAGACCTGAACCCCCCCACCTCTACCCCCCGAAAGCCACTCTGGCGTCATGTAAGCAAAAGTTACATTCCTGGAGCCTCAAGCAAAGGAGAACTGGTAGAGGAACAGTGTGCTCAGCCCCACCATGAGGGCATGCTTTGCATTCTTAAGCAGCACCCTCTGAAACCAATCATCGTTATTCCCTAATTGGCTGGAAGGAACCTCGTTCGAGCCTTGACAGCCAAAAGAAGTACCCTGACTTCTGGTGACCATAGGAGATGGTTAGCAGCAACCCCTCCAGCTGACAGTTATGGGGGACACACACCTGCGTTAAGGCTGTGCAGTTATTGAATTGTGACTGCTTACAACAATCAAAGTACTAGCAGAGAGACGCACAAGACAGGGGGAGAACTGAACTACTCGACACTGAGGCAGGTACAGCGCGGTAATTCAGACGCACACGTTTACATGAGTCAGGGCAAATGCTGTTGGAAGAGAGGACTAAATTGAAGAGGATCCTTAAACCATCTTACTCCTAAAAATATTTTGCTCTAAGGCAAAACACGCACCATGTATTTTAAAGCATTAAGACACTAATTCTGTAAACAATAATGCCTCCAGCATGCACACCGCGCGCTGGAATGGATTCCTCAACTTGGCCTCATCACTTATGCATCTGATGAAACAAACACTGACAGCTTTTTTGCATTTGTAAAGGGCCCACAGCAGCTGTGGTGATCCCACCATAGAGCAATGAATTAAGCCTGAAACCCAGCTGGGTCTGCACAGAAGCCTTTTTTGCACAATACAGCAAGACTATCATTGTTAACCTAGGCATTATTGTAAAATATTCTGCATTACATTAAGAACGGAGATAGAGATGCCCTGGAAAATCAGCTCTAATAGGCAATTTATAACATTTAAAAATATGGATACCACATTGATTGCTAATTGCCAACAGATTTCATGGTTTCATTTACACACAACCACAGTGAACCAGGTAATTACAGAATATCGCTTAAATAGGGAACAAGGCAAAATTAAGAAATAATCCACATTAAAGTTATAAAACAGATGACAAACTTCTATAAAATGAATGTATAAACAGCTAAAATTTAAAATAACTATCAAAATTATCCATCTTGAAATCAGAAGGAATTTGAGACAGACTCAAATGAAATTAATTTGAGACAGACTCCAGGAAATGGACGTTTGCATGCTTTCATCTAATACCACTGTAAAGAGTTTCTTTTGGGACTAAAGAAAGCAGCTTAATGCATTAAATAGTAATATTTAGTCAGGTATTGATTTTATTATTCTTTCCACTTTACAAGGACATAAATATGTACCTAAAAAAGAGTCAGGAATGACTTGGGAAAAGTAATTTGAAAGTAATTAACTGGGGAAAAAAAAAAAGTTTTCAGAGACAGAATAGATTGGTTCAGAACTGAAACTCTATTTTTCCATTGCATTTAACATATTTAAAAGAGAGGCTGGAGAAATCCAAGTTGTCTACTTTATAAAATATTCAACTCAGTTATTAGGAAGGCTTCTTTAAGACTGAACCACAAAAACATGTATTTTTCCAGGAATGCACAGAGACATGCAAAAAAAAAGCAGCTAAGTTGTGTAAAACAGAAGAATTCAAGGTGCTATCCCACTGACACGAAAAAATTTTAAACCTGTCCTCACAACTCCTCAGTGTGAGGAAAGCATTTCTCTGGGTATCACAACAGAAATATACTTTCTGATTTCAAGTAGCGCATAGGCAGATATTGTGTGTGGTTTGTCTTCCCCCGTTTCTCCTTCTAGAGGATTACTCGGCTAGGTACGTAGACTTCCTGACGACAACTTCACACACGCTTCCAAACGGTGACTTCCAAAGTAAAGGTACCAAAAGAGCAGTGGCGAAGCAGGAGGAGGAAAACAAAGGCACAAGGAGCAATCTGGAAATAAGCAGCTAACTTAAGAGGTAGGGGTATGGTTAGCAGAAATAGCAAGATGAAAAATATCTTCCATTTACCACTTTTGAAACCGATGCGTTTCTCCGCAATGTAGAACTGATCTAGCCAGAGGAACTGAAGCCTTATTAAGAGAAACCAAAATTACAGGCAGCAACAACAAAAAAGCTAATTCCTTTTATTGGTGGCATTGCTTCTGTTCCCAGGCCTTTTTTATTTTCAGCAGGAGGAACTGAGGGGAAGGGAGGGGGAAGGAAGGGAGAGAGAGCAGACGGTAAAAAACTTAAGGGGAAGAAAAAGTCGGGGGGGGGTGGGGGTATCACGGAGAAAATGAACTTCAGACTCTGCCACNAGAAAGAAAAGGGGGGGGGGGGTGGGGGTATCACGGAGAAAATGAACTTCAGACTCTGCCACATTTGGCTAAAATGAAGTAAGATCCAATTGGCAGCTTTTGAATATATGACCCTCCAAAGGCAAGCTGTCAGCTCGATAACAGTTGAAGGAAATAAATAGACAACTCTGTACTGTTCTGAAACTCTTGTGTAATGAAGTTACAGTTTCATCCTGGAAAATGGCCAAAAAGCATAAATCAATGAGCAACCAGCCTTGTATCATTTTTATCACAACAGTAATAGTCATCCCAAGGTAGGTTGCTTATTAAGCCCTAGTAATATTTGCGTTGGTCCTCCACACCAGAAAGTTAAAATGAAAATAACAAGAAGACTTGCTGTGCCGAGAAAACGTGGGCCGAGGTACTTTTCAGAACTAACAATAAAGCAGCTCTTCAACCCAGTCCAGGAAGAGCCAGACTCATGAATCTTCTACGGAAAGAACAGTGAGATTACCGACCTCGCCAACACAGAAGAGCTGAGAAAGCTTACTTAGATAGGCATTAGACAAGCCAGGCACTGGAAAATACCATTAGATGAGGTTGTCTAGCATTACCCTTTGCTCCAGAGAACTTTCTCATGCTGTGGCATGAACCAAGTATGAAATACGTGAACGCAAGAAGAACCGGTCAAGTTTTATTACGGGTAACCCTGAGAGCTGATACTTGCACCTTGAGGAACCTAAAGGTCGTGTCATTGTGGAAATATTCTTCGTTTCTCTCTAGGGACTTCCTGCATGAACAACCAAACCAATTTAAAAAAAAAAAAAAAAAAAAAGAAAGCCACGCAAATGACAGCAACCTGGGAGATGCAGATTTAAAACCCTGGGTTTGACAGTTTTATATTCTCTTATCTATGACAGGATTAGGAGCCCTGATAACCAGCCTGCTCTAACTGAGATTTCCCTTACTAGATGTTGTCCTAGTTTTTAAACTGAACAGTAGGTCAGCCAGCCAGTCTTAGAATTGCTCTTGCAGTCTTTTGTCTCAAATAATGCCAGCTATTCAATCTTCTTTCTTACGTGCTTAAAAATTTATAAGATATTACTTCTTGTTTCAAAGGGCTGCCTCAAGAGATCACCTATTATTTTGTTCTTTCCCTTAACTAGACTAGTTTATGCATGGGCTTAACATTATTCATATGTGTTGAAATTAAACTATGTATTAACTCCCCCAGATCAACTGCAGATCCTTGCCTTTATTGAAGAAGGTGATCTAATCACTGAGAAAGTCTAGTGGA